>LOJH01007888.1:0-23857 GCA_001685095.1 Ellobius talpinus
GACAATCCCAGAGAACCTAGACAACAATGAGAATCCTAAGAGAGACAAACATACATAGATCTAATCTACATGGGTATTAGAAATAGACAAGATCTCCTGAGTAAATTGGGAGCATGGAGACCTCGGGAGAGGGTTGAAGGCCAGGGGAGGGGCAGGAAGGGGAGCAGAGAAAATTGTAGAACTCAATAAAAATGAATTAAAAAAATAGTCAGCCATCTCTCCAGCCCTAGGACTGGAGACCTTGGATGGAACAGAGTGAGTATTATCCACTGTATTAAATGGGTTATACATCACAACCATCTCTAAAATGTATGATTTGACTCCTTCAGCTGTCACATCAAATGAAAATGTCTATAGTTATTTGAAGATGCTGATGCATTTGTTCTCCATTCTGAGTCTCCATATCTTTGTGAAGAACGGGATTCATAATCTTCAAAAAGCATGGTCAACTGACGGCTGGGACAGGTGTGACATTCAGCTTTGTTCTGTCAAACCAGGCACCAAGAAACTTAGGAAATATTATGTAATGTTGTTCTCAATAAAATGGTTTCCTTTGTTTAGTTATGAACAAATAACAAGATCTTCTTGAAAATTGAAACATTCTGATAATTTATGTGCTTTTAAGTCTCCCACTTCCTCGCTTGTTTATTATTGTTGGGCTGCTCCTGAGACACTTCCACATTTCGGCTATTGTAAAACAAAAATGCTGCAATGAACACACATCTATCTGTGGTTCTGATGTAATTCATTCAGATACTATATAAACCAAGGAGACAATCCTGGAGCACATAGCTGATTTCTAAGTTTAAAGGACCTGTCTACCAGATTTCTTATACTTCTATCAATATTTTCCAACAGTGTATAAGGGTTCCATATCCTTCCCATTTTAGCCAAAATTTGTTACTTTATGTTTTCTGGGCAGTGGCCAAAATCATAGCCATGAAATATCTTATCAAGCCTTGATTTACACATCTCTGATAATTATTCAGTTGGAAAAGGCTTATTAGGATCATTTTAAGGAATGTTTTCATATACAGAACTTTAGTCATATAATGGCCAACAAAAGTTAACATTAGTTAGCCACTCTTGAACTCATCTTTTTCTAATTCCTACTTCATGAGAAATATAGCTACAGTATTTAAATTTCCCTTCTCATCAAATAGAAATTCAGATTTGTTTCTTCCCTAAGGAAACATAGATGAAAGATATATTCAAAATGATGCTAGAAATTGGATTAAAACTTCTGCATTGCTCATAAATATTATGAAAATGTATCAGAATATATATTAAAGTGTTTTTTACCATTTATCTTGTTGCATTGTGTACATGTGTGTGTTAGAGAGTGTGTATACATGTGTATAAGCTTACACTACACCATGCATGCCCTGCGGTCAGAGGAAAGCTTTTATATGTCAGTTCTCTCCTCCCATGCAGGTCTTGGGAATGGAACTCAGTTCATCATGCTTGCAAGTATGAACTGAGCTGAGCCACCTTGGAGCTCAGAAGGTTAGTTTAGAAAAAAAAATTTTGAATATTATATTGTGATTCATTGCCTTAGTAATTAATTGAAAGATAGGTAAGCTCCATTTGTAATAATTCATTTTATAAATATGAAATTCTGTCATTTTATCCAGAGACATGAAGGTGATATATTTTAAGCTGTAACTTGGACATCTTGATGAAAATTCTCAATGTGACTTTTTTGATCTTTTATCTTTTTTATTATAGCACAGAATAAAAAGACAAAGCACACTGGTGATTTATCACCAATGGGAGAACGACCCAGTAACTAAAACACTGTAATAAAATAGGTGAGGAAGATTAAGACCCTGCTGCATAGTAATAAAGATAAAATAAGTAGGCTTATGAAAGCTAAAAGCTATCTGTTTTAATAAGCAATAGATAGCAATAATTGATGAGGAAGATTGAAGTGCATATGGACAGTTAACTACAAACTTGACTAACAAATAGACTCACACAGGAATAAAGGCAGTTTACAGCGGAGTAAAATTATGAAAATTGTCTTGATTCTATGTTAAAAACACATCAGTTGCCCTGGAGTGCTTTTCCTGAGGACATGTTTGAGTGTCCAAACATGCATTACAATCAAATAAGCTATTAATTAGGAAACATATTAGTATTCATTTTATTTATCTTTCCCAAATAATTTGTTTAGTATACTTTTTGGTTAAAAAAAATATTCTATAGGTTTTCAAAAATGTTTGCTTGAAAAGTTGTATTTATCCTTATTTAAGTGCATTAGTAATAAACTCGGAGTACTCAAAATGTTTTTGTGTGACATTAAGGACATCATCAGGGAGAGTAAATGAGTTCTATATTTGCTATGCTAAATTCATTCAACTTCAAAACTGCAGTGGATCCCAGATGGTTCTGAAAGCACACTCCTTTGTTTCTTCTCAGACTGTCATTGAACCCTTGGTGCTGATCACATATTTTTGTATGTTTATGCTATTAAATCAGAAGAATGCCACCTACTGCACTTAAATTCAGTTAAAAGACTATGGTTTGTTATCAATTCCTGGGATTAAGTGCCCAACATTTTTTACTCTTATGCAAGTTGACCCTCACGTATTTAAAAATCTTCAAGAGTCAATTGTGCATTTCAAACTGAAAAATGCATAAAAGTCAGCATTGCAGTAATCACGGCCCATCTCATATTCACACTGATTACTGGGCTGGCCATCTACCATTACACCAAAAATCACAGGTTCCCAGACGAATGTATCAGCAATAGGAAACAGCATAAATCCAAGAGCCCTCTGCTCAGATTATCCAATAATCTAAAATAAGGAATATGCATGATCAGTATTACCTATGAATAGCATAATATAAGCTTTTTAAACTTTTAGTTAAAAGAGGGATAATCTCTATGCTGATGCTAGGCAGCAGTCAAAGTGAGATTTTTGTAGCTCACACAAGTTGTCCTATGTGTGCATATTGTTAATGTAGGAACAATTAACAAATGTATTTCTGAGAAATGTCAATGTACTTTAGAAAGAGTAATCCCATAATTTTCTTGTCCTGTCACTCTGGACTCCAAGTGGCCTACTGGCATCAACACTTCAGGAATGTTTCTTTGAGTGAGAACTTGTGAAAACTGCAGAGGAGAGTGAGCTAGAAAGTAATACATGCACATTCATCTGATCTTTCAGGTAAATGTCAGAATTAATAGTCCTGTGAAGTGATTTCCATCTGCTTTTGTGAAAACAGATAGTTATTAACTTGGATATGTACTCTGTCAAAAGGAACTACAGTTAAGCTTTGTACGGATGAGGAATTTAAATAGGTGTGGCAGTTCATTAAATATGAAGCTCACTGAAATACATTGAATTTAAAGAATCAACTGCTAAAAATTGGTTCTTAGTACTATATCTTGATGATATGAATTAAGAAAAACTGAGATATATTACCTTCAAATATTTCACTCAGGAAAATGACTTAATCTTCCCCAAAAGGAAATAATGAGACTCATCTCATACAACCTGAAGGTGGGACAATCCTTCTACCTTGTGTATATGTCCCCAGCTGCCAGTAGTTTGGCAGCTCATACAGATCCACGGTGCTATGAAGTGTGAATGTAAATCTATGGGTGTGATTCCAGGGGAAATTGACCAAAGTTTCTGATAAAGAGTCAAAACAGAACATACCCTTGAACGCAACCCCACTTCTGAACAGAGTATCTACCATTCTGTACGGGAACTCTCTCTTGATCTAAACTGCCTCTGTTCATACACAGCATTGCAAATGTCTGGTTTGGTAGTTTGAGGAAGACTTCAGCATCAAACTTGGAATTGTATGCCTCTAAAATAATACACTTTGTAATAACTCCCAAATTTTCACAACAGAAATTTCCTTAGAAATTTAGTTCACTTTTCCCGACTTTTATCATTATCTCAACCTCTTGTCTCTCTTTTTCAACAAAATTAGATGGACTCACAAGTTTACCTAGGAATGTTGTTTAATTAATTTTGTGTGGATGGCTGGATTCACAGACCTGAAAATCTCAAACCCATTATAATAAAGATTCATAGGGAGAAGAAGCTGTATAAAATCAATTTAAACAAGATTCATCATGAGGAAAAAAATAATGAATTTTTCAAATTCCAAGTACTTAAGACCATAGAATCAAGGCAGTGGTTCTCAGCCTTCCTAATGCTGTAAAGCTTTAATACAGTTCCTCATGCTGTGGTTACCCCAATCATAAAATTATTTCATTGCTAATTCATAACTATAATTTTGCTGCTTTTATGAATCATAATGAGAATATCTGATTCTCACTCTAAAGGCGTTGTGACCCAGAGGCTGAGAACTGCTCCCTTAAAGGGGAAATAACTGCTTTCTCTAGTCAAGAGTTTCACTCAATAAACTGTTTTTCACTAAGTCTCCCCAAAATAAGGATCCAAAAAGAGTAAAACCACTTAAAATCATTAGTTAAGCAAAAGTACTTTGATTGTGTTATAAAAGGGCTGATCACAGTTAAATTTCTTCTAGAATGTAAAATGCTTGTTATAAGTAAAATTATGATTGAGTGTCACTTCTGACATTCCTAGGAGACATGATCTCACCAACAAATCTTCCCAAACTTGAGCTGAACAAGAATGAAACCAATGGACGTAATAGCGTGAACAGGGAACGTGCATTGAGTGTGCCATCCTACATAAAGAACTACAAGCAACTGAGGAAAACTCTAAGAAGTAAGGCGTATTTCTCCAGGAAAGAGCACACCAATTCCTTATCCAATACCAAATGATCAGCCCTGAAAACATACCTACAAGTGTATTATATGACTCAACAGGTTAAATTTAGGGAAAAAAATACATGCATACAATAACAATTGGTAAAGAAAGAGGCCATGAATTTTAAGTAAAATGGGGAAGGGTACATGGCAGAGTTTGAAGGAAAGCAAAAAGAGGAAGGTATATATTTTATGATCTCAATAATTAAAGATAATGAATTAATTAAAAGTTTAAAAAGCAATGTCATTTAAGAGAACTCTGTGTTTATAATTAATAACAGACATCTAATATATAGCAAATTTTGCTTGGGTATTTAAAATTAACAAAAATCCATACCTGTACCACAGTCTTCAGGCAGAAACATTTTTGAGGCAATAAATAAAATTATTTTATTATTTTGGAATTTGCTTTGTGTTGGCTAACTACTTCTGGTAATGGGACCTACCTCATAAAGTGATTGATGTACCCAGTCATACACCACTTGGGGAAAAAACAATGCCAAATAAAAACTATTTTCTCTTCTATAACATGTATTAATCACAAATAGTTTCTCAGTTTGGGGTAGGACTTTGTGTTCACTTTCCCCTCTCAGTCTTGTTTTGAACATGTGCAGTTCTTTTGCGTGCTGACACAGTCTCGATGTATTTACATATGTATCAGCCCTGCTATATCTGGAATAGCTGGCTCCCTGGAGATATCTACCACCTCTGGCTAATTCTATTTTTCAACTCCTCTCCCAACTATATTCTGAGCCTTGAGGGAAGGGATTTGATGAAGACATCCCACATAAGACTAATAACACTGTCTCTAACAGTCAGTCTCCCTACATTTTCCTGTTATGAGTGTCTGTGTTAATTCCTACATACTGAAAGAGGAATCCTATATACTAATAGGATGATTGCTGAGGGAAACACTGGCCTATGGGTATAGCAGAATGTCAGGAGGAATCATTTTATTGCTATGTTTCTTTAATAGAATAATATTTGATTTTCCCCTAGGCCCATGGCCTATCCAGTATTACTTCTTGACCACCCAAACAATGTCAGGCATGAGTACTGTCTTGAGGAGTGAGAAGCATATCTAATCATAGAGTACTGGATATTCCTACAATATAGTTTGTGACACTATTATATGAGTACATCTTGTAGGCAGATTGTTGTAGATCACAGGTTTGTAGCTGGATTAGATTCCCTTTCTCCTCTGGTAGTGTGCAGAATGCCTTACAGGATCATGAATATTAGTTTGGAGAGGCACAGGTTCTAGGTAGGCATCAGCTTGACAACTTCTCCATATTCAATGAGATATGCTAGGTGTTCTCTTTAGCAATAGGGCTTTATTATCAGTTTGTAGAGAAAAACCAATAGCCTGAGAATTGGGGGTTTACTATGGAATCCATGGGGCAAACAAATCAATTAGATGTAATCCATTCTTGTATTAGATTTTTCATTTAGTGATGTTGAAACGGGGCTTCTTCTCCCTGGTGATTTGGTGAATTCCTTTTGATTTCTTTCATATATGTATATATTTTCCAAAGCTTCTACCACAGTATGTTTCCAAGTGACCCTTCAAATTATCCTTAGTCTTTGTTGTCTCTTCCCTTATTCCTCATTTCCCCAGTTAATCCTCCTGCTCCAGTTTGTGCATGTCTCTCTATAAAAATATATTCTATTTCACTGCCTTGAAAGACCTTCCACTCTCCCCTAGTCTTCATACCTAACCTCCGTGGTAATGTGGATTGTAGCATACCTGTTGAAGGCTTAAAGTCTAACATCCACATAAAAAAGAATACATACCATATTCGTCACATTGGTTCTGAGTAAATACACTCAAACTTAGTTCTTTTTAGCTCTATCCATTTGCCGGAGAACTCATGATTTTATTTTCTAATAGTTGTATAATATTTCATTGTAAAAATTTATCACATTTTTATTACCCATTTATCAGTTGATGGACATCTGTACTGTTAAAATTTTCTGACCATTAAAACTAAAGGAGCAATTCAGGAATGGTAGCACATGCATTTAATCCTAGAACTTAAGAGTCAGTGGCAGATGGATCAATGTGAGTTCAAGGCCATTCTACTCAACGTTGTGAGCTCAAAGACAGTCAGGACTACAAAAAGAGATCCAGTATCCAAAAAAAGCAAAAATAATTAAATAAAGAGAAATCAGCAATGAACATAAATTAGCAAATAGCTTTGTTGTAAGGAAGAGATATCTGAGTAGAACGGTATGGCTGAAACTTGTGGTAGATCAATTTTCAGCTTTTTGCAAAATTTCCATACTGACGGAAGAGGCAACACACATTTGTACCTCCAACAGCAATGGCTCTACTAGCAGGAGCTGTCATTTGTTTTATTGATTTTTTCCATTCTGAGTGGAAAAAATTATAATCACAGACTAAATTTAATTTGCATTTCCCTGATTACTAAGGATGTTAAACATTTTTAAAGGATCACTCAGTCATTTGTGTTTCATCTTTTGAGATCTCTCTGCATAATTCTGCACCTCATAGTTAATTGGATTATTTGTGTTCTTGATGTTCAATTTTATTTAGTTCTTTACAGATTCTAGATGTTAGATATTAACCCTTTAGTCTATTTATAATTAGTAAAGATTTGGTTTTCCATTCTCTAAGCTACCATTTTGGCCAAATGACAGTATCCTTTGCAGTAAAGAATTTGAGCTTCATGGGATTCCATCTATTGACTGTTTGTGACTTAATGCCCATGTTATTGGTCCTTTCCTGCTCTAAGGAGTTCAAAACTATTCCCTATTTTCTTTTCAATCAGATTCAGGGTGTTAGTTCTTATGTTAAGGTCCTTGAACCACTTGGAGTTGTGTTTTGTGTAGACTGATAGATATCAACCTATTTCATTCTGTAACAGAACTAACAGTCAGTCGAAAGAGGCCAGAATAGAGGACTGAAATGAAGATCCAGGTCACTTACTGAGTCTCAGTCTAGTGGGCAGTTGTTTGTACCCAGCAGAGTGAGGTTCTGTTAGTCAGTCAGTGTAGAAAGAAAGGGTGAAAGTAGGAAGTGTGAAGAACTAGGAAGATTCTGTGTCAGCACAAGAGACAAATTTCTAAAGAGATTGAGGTAGGTTGGGAAGAGGGCCTGAAGACTACAATGATAATATTTGTTATTGAACCCACAAGAGACTGAAAATAGTACCTGAATTCAATGAATTGTTTTGTGTTCATTCAAAACAATGAGTATAATCAAGTAAGAAAAAGGCTTACCTTGTGCAAGAATATGGAGTAGAGAGGCAGAGCTGGGTAAAATGTGTGCTGTTGAGGTAATAGTTGAGTGAATTGGCCAATATTCAGGGAGTTGTAGTTTGATTGCAGTTTTATAAGTATGTCTATTTATTTTGTGTTGAGACAGATTCAAGATCATATTTTGATAATTCTTCATTCATTTCTTGATACATATGTGGGCAATCCAATACAAGTACACAATATACAGGCCCTCATGTTCATACTGAAAGCTTCCCAGTGAATTACATATTCTTTGAGTAAAGTTGAAGAAAGAAAGGTAAGACTACCAAACACAGAGGGAGAACAAATGGAAAGAAGTTATTGTAATTCTTAACTTAATGTGGAGAATGATGAGATGGAGACTAATAGATTTCAGCTGAGGATACTCTTGCAGAAATCAATGAATAATAAATGACAATCAAGTTGATTAATCGTAAGAAAAGGAGCTTCAGAGCTATTAATAAATTTAGATGCTGCTATTTAATAATTAATCAGAGAAATATTATCATAAAATATGTAAAATGATACTTTGGTGAATGTAAATGCCTTTTTCTGAAGAAAAAAATTAACTTCATAATAATCATCCACATTGCTGATAAGTACCGCAAAGTGAGGGGAATACTGGTTTCAACTATAGTAACATTAGCTACATCTCTGCTTAACTAGTATAAGAACAAATGCAATCTCAAAGACAAGAAAGAAAAAGACATTAGTCCAGGTGGCGTTGTAAAACTGGGCACTTTCTTTGCCGGGAAGTGCTTGCTTTGACAGTACCGCACTAGACAGTGTGGTCACAGTTTCAAAATCTGTTCTCCACGCCATCATTATGGAAGTTGTTCAGATAAAAACCACTCCATAAAGCAGAAGAACTTAATTTGTACAAGAATTCCTTTTCCTTTGAAGTCTGTCTTGTCGGTTGTCTAGCTCAACTCTTTAAAATCTATCTCCCAGTCATGATGTAATAAATTAGTTGGGTTCAGAGCTTCTTTAGTACTGGGATTGAGCCACTGATAAATGAAGATGAAGCATAATCATATAATACAGATGAATGATACATATTTATTAACAGACGGTAAACAGCTTAGGGAATGGAACTAAGGCATATAGCTAAATAAATATACACTTATTGTTTGATAGTTGTTATAGTTTTATTTCAGTTGCTATGATAAAAACCCTTCAACTCAAGAGTAACAACTTATAAGAGATTGTTATTTGGCTTTCAATTCCAGCTCACTATAGATCATTGAAGGAAATCAAAGCAGACATTTAAGGATGAATAGAATGCAAAATCCTGGAAGAATGCTTCTTCCTGACTACATCAAGCCCGGCTTGCTTTATCATGCAATCCAGGACTATCATTCTAGGAAGGGGTGCTACTGTAAGGCCAAAAAAATTAAAACCCTATTTTGCAAGGATAAGGGTTCTTTTCGCAGTTAAGACAGTTAGGAATAAGTTCATGTTTGTCCTATGTTTGTTTGACATATCTGCACTTGATGTGATCACATAATGGACAGGAAGTTCATGGGCAGGAAATGCGTCAGGAGGTAGACTTCTGATCGAATGAATGTATGTGGGAGGTACGTAGGCAGGAAATATGGTACAATGTATGTTTATCCCTTTCTGAACTTAATGGGAGATGGCAAGATTTGTGGACTTTGCCTTTATATGACTAAAACACATGACTTGTGGCCATTTCCTAGGAACCCAGAGATGGGTCTGGCCAGAGTCTATCAACTTAACCAGAATATAATTAAAGCTTGTTTCAAATTTGGCTCAAAGTTGTGGAACTGGTTCTTCTCTCATGAATCTTAGGTTATCACTAACCACAGTATTCTGGGGCTCACACATTACTTCAGAGAAGGATGGCAACCCCCTACATGTCCACAGACCAGGACAACAAAATTTATTACTTATACTCAGTTACACTCCCCCCAAAATTGATTCAAGGCATTGTCAAGTCTAGAGTTAATGGTTTTCAGGACAATAATATGAAATAAAGTTTTATTTCTAGATAGATTAAAGGCTAGTACAAAATTAAAATTATGAACTAATAAGTTGGTGACTATGGACAATGACAGTGTGTATCAAAGGACAGCTATTCCAAATAAACCAAAGATGGCATAAGAAAAATATAGAGTGGTTTCATGGTTTAAAACAAAACAAAAAACTATATTAAAATTTAGTATTTAATCAGGAGATTTTTCCTTTTTCTATTTCCCATGTAGATTAGATCTATGTATGTTTCTCTTAGGGTCCTCATTGTTGTCTAAGTTCTCTGGTTTTGTGATTTGTTGGCTAGTTTTCTTTGCTTTAAATTGGGAGCATGGGGACCTTGGCGGAGGGTTGAAAGGGAGGGGAGAGGCAGGGAGCAGAGTAGAGAAAGATGTAGAGCTCAATAAAAATCAATTAAAAAATAAAATAGTATTTACAATAGAATGTTTTGGGGAAACCAATTTTCCTGAGTACTTAGTCTCACTGAGAAAAATAATCTAAAAACTGATTCAGAAGGAATTGGCAAGGTAGATTTATTATAAGTTTGAGAAAAAAAAGTAATAAGACAGAGATCAGTAAGTCTTGACACATGCCAGGACAAAAGAGATAGAGAGGAGAAAGAGGGAATGTTGGGCCCTTTGGATATCAGCAAACCCTTCTGTCACAGAAGATGATGTAGTAGCTTCTGAAAGAAAGGATTGAGAAAGTCAAGATGCCAAGGAAAGGGTGCTTTGAACCAGGTCACAAAAGACAAAGAGATAGAAAGAAGGAAAGCTATACTTTAAAAGAAAATGGAATATTCCTCAATATTAAAGACAAACTGAAAATAAATGGGTAGGCTTAGAATGTATAATATTACAAAATAAAATTCACAGTCTTGGAAAAAAGCACATGTATGTATATATGTATGTATGTATGTTTTCTCTCACATGTAGAACCTATTTGATACTGAAAATATAAAACTTCATGTGATGCTCCATGGATCCAATTCTGAATGCCCGTTCTCACTGTAGAAAGTCTGTTAAGTATACAATCTCTGTATCTGGCTCATTGGGTGTATGTATGACATTTTTATTTATTTGAAAAGTCTTTATAATAAATCTTATTTATTTATTTTTATATGGTTCAGTTTTGGCAATGCTGCATGGTGGAGGTTTTGAACTACCCTCCATGAGGGATGAGCTTCTGAAAAACGAAGTTATGTTATCCTATTACGGAGACAATTAGACCTCTCTTCTTAGAAAGACTGCATGGATGTGATTTACTCTTGGGTGAGTGAGTGTCAGGATGATTGACAGGCTTAGATATTGACTCTTAGAAGGTGGAGACAATAATATTTAGTAATGTTCTACTTCACTTTCCAGGACCTGAGGTAGAACCTTGATTTTTTTCTTTGGTTCAGGAAAAGAGTAGCTTTGCCTTAATGAGCCACAATAAAGCTATTTCCCCTTTCTAGGGGAATTCATGCATACTTAGGGTTCTCCGTGTTACCTAGTTTCTCTGGAGTTGTAGTAAGTTGTTCTTATTGGGGTTGAGAAAATAGCTTATGGGCAAAATGTTTGCCACACAATCAGGAACATCTATATTTGGATCTCCTGTACCCATCTAAAACCCAGACATGGCAGTGTGCACTTGGAATCCTAAAAGTGGATCGGCTGCCACAAGAGCTATCTATAGGACTTAGAAACTGTCTAGCTAATTGGCAATCCTTGTGCTCAGTGAGAGAATCTTTCCCCCCAAAAAAACATTGTGAAGAATGATTTAAGACACCTGACCATTTACTTCTGGCCTCCCACTCACTACAACACAGAATGCTCATCTAACCCCTCACACACATGTAACACATATGCATATTTCACTTATAAAATCCCCAACATCTCTTGGCAAAGAAATAAAATAGTTTTAGCATCATAATATGTTGAAAGAAGTATTTTTAAATCATATTAATAGGAAGTTATGCAAGAATATATTTACTAAGAATGCTATAACATCACATATCATAACTTTCCTTTAACTATCATGAGTAAATAATAAAAGTTATAAATTATAAAATCACTTATGAACACCCTAATTACATGTTTAATGAGAGAATAGTGACGAACCAGTATAAAGAGCAAATGGTAATGATTGGGTAAATATATAAGGAGAAAGCTTAACAACATGTGCATGGTCCTGGATTTGATCTCAAACCCTGAAGAAAAGGAAAGAAATAAACATAAGAAGACATTCTTGAGCACACAGATTTTATGATATTAAATTTTTACCTCATCGTTGATATTTCTAATCAAGCTTTCAACAAAGATGATTATTGTCAGGTCTAAAGGAAACTCCATTTCCTCAAACTCAGTGAGAGAAAAGCCACCATTCCTCAGGAACTCGTGTTGCTGGTTCAGTTTCCCTCTATCAAAAGACAAAATCACCCTTATCACTGGCAAAAGAATTGATGGCTATTTTTGATTCCTATTAGGATACCAAAGTGCATGCTGGTCTGCAGGTTCCCTCAGTATCGTAGGTACCTGTTACTCTTTGCAGAGTCCATGGTGGCATCTGGGCTCTTTTCTCCTCCCACTACCCTAAATGTCCTCCAGGTTAGGAGCTTCCTTCTCCTTGCTACACATTCTTTATAATCCTGCTCCTTCAAATATGCTCCCTTCCTCTCTTTCTGACCTGTCTTTTGCCCACATTCTCTTAACTCTCTTTGCCACCCCCACCTCTCTCAGTTCTCTCTCTACATTGCTCCTGCTTTTCTCGTGGCCAAGTCCAGTCTTCCTCTGGCCATGTTTCGTCTACTACTTTCTCTGCCTGCTCGGGATTCTTCCAGGTGTCTCAGATGTTTTGCCCCTCATATCTACAATAAAAACTTTCCTCTTAGTCATACCTTAGAGCAGTCATGTCAGGAGTACAATTATGTTTGATCCATTAAGGAGGTTGAAATACAGAACTGTGTATTTGATTTTCCCCTGTTATTCCAAACAGTATTTTTTTCTTCAGCAAGAATGTCAACTCTGATCTCAGAAATAGACAAGCATGATTACTTGATAGATCTTTCCTTTATGAGTGCATAATTTACACATTTGAAATCACTTAGTCTCCCTAAGTGCAATCATGATCCTACTGGCTGCTTAATTCCCTATATAGATAAGAAAAATGCAAGGTGTTGGGTAATCAATTTTCTGGGTAGGAGCATTGATGGATGCACATAGGTGAGTGACCTAGTGAAATGACCCATAATGCTGGCTGTGCTTATGCTTTTACAGAAGCAAGTGCAGCTGACTGTCAGCTTACAGTGCTGATGGAAAATCTCGGAATCAATCTTTGTGTCTGGAAGTACTCTGTTCCCAGTTCCTTCTCCACACTGGGGAACTCACACGCTCAGCAGCAATCCCATTATCTGTCTGGAAATGTTTCAGCTTTTGTAATTCTTCCCTGCTGCTTTCATTCAACGCTGAGCAAAGGTAACTCTCTTTCCCTCTTTGCTTTTGAAGAATGACTCAACCTTCTCTCACCTGACTCCAGAGAAGATATTTCTTTCTCTAAGACACTGTCTGATGACAGTGGAGCAGCTGTTTGAGTAAAATGTTTAGCTCATGGTCACTCATTCTCACTGAGGGAATGTGCCGCTCCAAGCAAAGCCTACGGCAGAACTGGTATGAAGAAGTAGAACTACTGTGAAGACCAGGAACGTACAGCAAGTTCGCGCGCAGTCTCACATAGCACTTGCTTCACTTTCCCTCTCCCTAAATAGTATACTACTAATCTTAAACACACACAGTTTTGTTTTGTTTTTTACAAAACACCCATAATAGATCCAGCTTTAATCGCAAACAAATGTTAGATGAATTGAGCCTTAGCTTCTAGATAAATTTCATAAAAGAAAAGATAATCCCATAAAGCAGTCTGAATACAGTGTTGTTTTTGCCTAATGCTCATCTCCTTCATTGGCACTGAGAGAACAGCAAGCTAACAGGAGGTCTTCAGACATGCATGTGAACTCTAAGACCGATCCATTTGCAGCTGATTTTTATGTAAGGTGGGAGATGAGGACCAAGTTTCGTTTTTCAACCTGTCAGCATCCAATTTTCCAAACACAAGCTGAAGGCAGTGATTTTCCACCACTGTGTATTTTTGCCACTTTTGTAAAAACAAAATCTGGTGCTTTTAATTGTGGAGGCTTAAATCTGTGCCATCTATTTCATTGGTCCATGTATCTTTTTATGCCAATATTGACAGGTTCCTGCTGAAATACTGTACTTCCCAGGTGCACTTGCACACTAGTGGAGTTCTCATTGTCCCTACAAAGGCTGTAACCAGGCTTTACCTGTTGGAACTTCCTTCATCCACTTACGTGGCCTGGGACATATATGACCCATCCCTCCACAGGAGTGATGTATGAGATGACCGCTTCCCTGTGTTTCCACCCATAAACTCAGTCCTGCCTAAAGGAAAGACTGGCCTCTGCTTTTTTGTAATTTTGTTTCCTTTAATCCACCTGTAATAGTCTAACAAATGTCATGCAGTTTTTGCTACTATGGCTCTGCAATTTAGCTTGAGAGTAGCGTTTCCAGTATTATTGTTTTTGTTCTGAACTATCTGTCTATACCTTTTTGTGTTTTGTTGTCGTTGTTGCTGCTTTTGTATTTCCACATGAAGTGAAAGGGTTTTTTTTATTTGTTGGTTTGTTAGTTTGTCTGTTTTCTACTATGTAAAGAATGGAATAGGGATTTTTACTGGGATGAACTGAGTCTGTAGTTTCTTCGGGTAGAATGGTTATTTTCAGATTCCTCATATGAAATCACGCTTTATTGCTATCCAACTGATTTTCATGTCATTGTCTGTTTCCCTTTCCTAATGAACAAATTATGAAAGTGATTACACTTTTTAAAATAATAGGCAGAAATGAAGTTATTTTCAAAATACTCCACAGTACCCTCCATGTCTTAATTACAAATAGCATACACTACTTGATACACATAGACACATGTGTTCATATATTCATATAAGTACTGTGTCACTTCTTTTTTGTATTTACTGTATTTTGTATTCTCACCCTAATAACTCTTACATGCTTTCTGGTAGCCTGTTGATAATTAACATATTGTTCGCAGTACTATTAAAACTGAAATGAACATTTCTACCTGTCATATCAGAAGAAGAAATTCTATTACCAAAGTCGCAACAATACTAATAGTTACTTTTAAAACTTTTCTTAACAATGTAATGCATGAAAATACTCTATCAGTTTAACATTTGAAATACAAGACAAATATACTATCATTTTATTTTTTACCTGCATTGTTTAATTATACAAAATAATATTTCATATTGTCATTTCATATATTTATAAAATATACCTTACTCATAGTTTTTCTCCTGCTTCTTTCTCGTTACCAATGTGTCTACTCTGCTTTTAGCCCTTTCTCTTCTCAAGTGGTTCTTAGTCTATTCCATCATTGTTCCAAGAAACTTAATAGATTATTCTCAAATAAAAATTCTTTTCAATAAACACATGAAGAAAATAGTCAACATTTTTACAAATGAAGTGTGTGTTAGTAAAATAAAAACAGTGCTAATATCCCAATTCCACCCCAAGCAAAATGGCTATCATCAAGAAAAACAAAATCAAAACCAAAATACATAATATAGTAAATGTTGGTATGGATGCAGAGAGGATGGAAGAGTCATCTTTTAGACAGTTGTTGTAACTACTGATTATTTAAGACACTATAAGAATCAGTATAGGGTTTACATAAAATTTCAAAGTAGAGGTATGTACAGTATCCATACTGTTAATAAAATTCAGAGACACATTATCAGCTGTAAATGACACATATGAATGCACAGCACTGCTTATAAAAAGCAAGTGATTAAATCATCCAATATTTTAATACTTTAATTTTAAGAATAGTGAAAAAAATAAAAAATAAAAATTAAAAATTAAAAAAAAGAATAGTGAAACATTTTTATTATAAAATTTCAGTCACACTAGGTAGAAAATAAAATGAAAATATCTGCCTTTTAACAGATGCCATTATGGTCTGAACTCAAGCACTTTATAGTCTTAGGCTTTGGTTGCCTAAGTGCCATATTTCAGTTGCTACATCTGAAAAAATGTTGACATAAACATTTGAGCAAACTTTGTCCCATGTATGTGAAATAAAAAACAGCAAAAGACCTCAACTCCTGCCAAGGAAATTCCTCTTTAAAACAGAGACCATAATAAAGAAAATCACAACCAATCAAAAAGCAACGCTGTGGAGTCCAGTTTTAACTGATAAATCCTCAAAACACTCTTGTACTTAAAGTTCAATGAACATCTCTGATGAGGTGACAGGAGATTACAAGGAATAGATGATCAATAATTTTCCTTCGAGATTTAGTACCTTAGTTATATCACAATCTGTGGCACAAAGTCCCATAGAGTCTCAACAGAATGATGCTTAGACTGGAGCTAAACAAGAAGAAAAGCATTAGACATGACTGACTGAACAGAGGAAAGACCACAAGGCCTCAGTCCTACACAAAGCATTACAGGCAACTAAGGAATGCTGACAGTGATAGATATAATTTCCTCAGGGAAGAGCATACCTACTAACGATCCAATACCAAATGGTCACTACTGATAGTATACACAAAAGTAACATTATATATATATTAAATAGATTTTATTTAGAAACATATATATGCAAATACTTATGTTATTACATGCAATGAAAAAGAGAGGCAATGAATTTGAAAGAGAGCAAACATGGGAATATAGGAGAGTTTAGAGGTAGGAAACAGAAGAGAGAAATGATATAATTATATTAGAATTTGAAAAATAAATGAAATAATTTTTAAAAATTTTAAATTAACACAGAAGGCCCCCAATCACCCACTCAGTTTCCTCTGCTGGCAACATGTTGCCTAAACATAGTGAAGTATTCTAGCCACAAGACTGACCTAGATAAAATGGTTACTCTTCATTAGGCATTCACCATATGACAGTCTATTATCTTCTGTGAAGGTGTTACTCCCACAGATGCAAGGAGAAACACCACCAGTCTAATCGTCATGCTCAAATTAACTAAATCAAGCTTTTTAACATTCGTGTTGACAATCTTTTCCTCTGTAAAGGTGGGGTTCCAGGGGTAAGCCTTAGACATGGATAAAATAGGGGTTTTTATAGCTCGGGAGTAAGGGATTTTCAAGTAGGATGTTTGACAGGCAAATAGGCAGGGTTACAGAAGCAGAACATAAGCATAGCAAGTTGGTCTTAGCAACCTTTTGAAACAAAGACATTGTTCACTGAAACAGACTATACAAAAACATTTGTAATTAATGCTACAGGTGGGTTATAGCCCATTCCTTGAGAAAAAGATTTAATCATAAACAGGAATGAATCCAGTTTGTTTTTACTATAAGATGACTTTCAGGCCTAAAATGGAGTCAGACTGTCTTATCATAGGTGTGACTGCTATCTTGTCTATTACAACTGATGTGTTTAATGACCTTGTTTCTTTAAAGGCAAAGTGTAATCAGCAACACTCTGTGTTAGAGACTGTTTGACTGGAAATCAAGTACCTTTGAACTGATGCTATATATTTATCTTGTTTTTATAACTAAATTTAGTTCTGAAGATAAAAATGTGGTTATTATTCCTGATAAATTAAAGCATATTCACCCAAAGCCCTGGGAATTAGTAGATCACAACATGTCACCATTCCATAACAGGTTTCAAAGTTTCGATCCTGCTGAACCCCAGTTCAAACTCAGGCACAATGAAAGTCATTCTAGAACCTGCAAACTCCAAACAACAGTGTAAAAGATGGTATCTTGAAGAGATGCCTCTAGGGAAACACATTTAGATGCAAAAAAACAACAGTGTAAAAGATGGTATCTTGAAGAGATGCCTCTAGGGAAACACATTTAGATGCAAGAACGAAACTGTATCTCTAACTACATAAAAAAAACAACACACAAGATCCCACAGAATGAAAAGTTAAAAATGTCTACAGGAAAAAATTACAAGTGAAGTTCACCTAGAGAACAGAATAAAATAATTGCTTACAAGAGCTTACATCCTGAATATAAATGTGACTAAGATAAAGCAATAGGAAAAATCATTTCAGCCAATTCACAGATATGATTTTGAATAATCCAAGAATAATTTTGTCTAAATCCTAAAGTGATATGAACATCCTGAAGACAGGTAAACAAATGCCCCTTTCCCTGGAAAGATTTGACAATCACCTGGTGTCCCCAAAGTAACAGTTCTTTCTGTCTTATCATCAAGAGACCAAGGTTCTACCGGGTGTGCAATGCTCCTTATAAGACTAAAATACTCAAATATTAAAAATAAAGATGTTGTCATAGTGCTTTTGGACATAGGCATTGGCATCATAGTTACTGGCAATTTAATATCCAAAATACAAATTTTTCAACTTAATACCTAAAGATACCTTGCAAAAATATTGTATAATTGTCTCAATACAAAATTAAATATAACTTGAGGCAAAATAATATAAAATCTTAATAAGTTTTATATAGTTTCTCTTAATTTTAGATTTTATTAAAGTATGAAGAAAAACAGTTTATATAATCAAACAAGGATAATGTATAAAATATGAAATAATAACTTTCAATGTACATGCATGGTGAAGAGACATATAAAACAATCATTTCTTTAAGTACTACACATAGAAGAATGATGGGACCACCAGTGCTTCTACCATGTGTTATACAGATGATCCATTTCAACACCATAAGAAAGAAAATATTCAGTGACTGAGAAATTGGAAAGAAGGAGAAGAAACCGCATGACAGATACTTTCTTAGAGTGTTTGAGACACGTGAAGGTGCACAGAGGAATATCCCATGCTCATTATGTTAAAGCAAAAGTGTGTTAAGTTACTGAAAGGTTACTTCATTTAGTCACTACTCTGTTTCATTTTCTACAGGGTACTGATGATAGCATATCTATTCTACCTGGAGGGAAATCAACCTAAATCATGAGCAGAAAATTTAATCTGATTTTTAAAAAATTCAGAACAATCAGTTTAACATGTGCAGAGGCTCTGCATTCAGTCTACAATCTTAAGGAGAAAGTAGGTCACTTGAAGTATTAGTCATAAAAATAGTATGCAGGAAGAAATCAAGGAGAGTGGCATATTTGCAGTGTGTTTTATTCAAGTTTAAAGTTGAAGGAGAATGTGTGTGTCTGTTTTAAAGTCAGAAATATAAGCCATATTTGAAATAATTTACATGGGCTAAAAAATAAGGTATTTAATAGCACAATACATTTAGATTACAAAAGGGTCAGGATCACAAATGTAATAATCATGTGATATGTGAGATTAAGCAATATATAAAAATGCTAATCAAGTTAACCTGTGTATATATCCCCAGATAACATGCCCCCTGCTAGTGGAACACAACACTCCCCGAGAACCTGCCCTATCGGCACACCCTGCTCCATAAGAAGCCACACAACACCCAAAATCCCCAGGTAAGGCTACTGATCTCTAATCACCAAGTCTTGCCTGGAATTAAACCAGCCTAAGTCCAAAAGCCTCTCCCATCCTCATCACTCTATCCCAGCTCACATCTTCTATGGACGTATCCTGTGTCCAGCAGAGGCTTTGCCAACATACAGAACCACGGAAAGTCCCTGCTCTGATGGAGACCACACTGGTACATAGAAACTGAGAGGACACTCCATTTAGACCAGAGTTCACACAGGCTGCGAGGACACCCACCATATAAACGAACAGAAAGAAAAAAAAAACACATGATCATCTTTTTAGAGAATTAAAAAGTCTGGCAAAATCCAACACTCCTGCCTGATAAAAGTCATGGAGAGATAAGAGATGCACAATATACAGCAAGTTGACAGCCAACATCAAACTAAATGGAGAGAAACTCAAAGCAATTCCACCAAAATCAGGAACAGGACAAGGCTGTCTGTTTTCTTAATATTTATCCAATATATTATTTGAATTTCTAGCTGGAGCAATAGACCAAAAGGAGATCAAGGAAAACAAATTCAAATGGAAGAAGCCAAAGTATTGCTATCCACAAATGATATACAAAAGCATCCCAAAAAATTCTACCAGGGAACTGCTACATTCCATTAATACCTTTAGCCATGTGTTTGGATAAGGTTAACTGAAAGAAAAAAAAATAAAACAGTAAGCTTACAATATAAAATGACCATTAGGCTGAGAAGGAAATCAGGACAACCATTCATAATAGCCACAAATAATGTAAAATATCTTCAGATAACTCTAAGCAAGTAAGTAAGTGAAAGACCTATAGATCAATACTTCAAGTCTTTGAAGAAGATATCAGAAGATTGAAAGTTCTCCTTTGCTCATGTACAAGAAGAATTAACATAATAAAATTGGCCATCTTACCAAAAACAATCTCCAGACTCAATGCATTTCCCATCAAGATTCCACCACAATCCTTTACAGACATTGAAAGAACAACACTCAACTTCATATAGTAGAACAAAAAGCCAGGAAAGCTAAAATAATCTGTACAGTAAAAGAGCTTCCAGAGGTATCACCATCCCTGATTTCAAGCTATAGTGGTAAAAACTATAAGGTGTTTGCATAAAACAGACAGATTAATCAATGGATTTGAATCAAACCCATATGTAAAACCATACATTTATGGACATTTGATTTTTGATAAAGAAGTCATAAATATGCAATAAGAAAAAGAGCATTTTCAACAAATTGTGCTGGTCTATTTGGATGCTGGCATATAGAAGCATGCAAAAGATCCATATCTATCACCCTACACAAAACTCAACTCCAAGTGAATCAAGAACCTCAATATAAAACCACATACACTAACCCTGAAAGAAGAAAAAGTGAATACCATTGAACATATTGGCAAAGAAGACAATTTCCTGAATAGAACACCAAAATGTAGGTACTAAGATTGACAATTAATAAATGGACCTCATGGAACTGAAAAGCTTCTGTAAAACAAAGGACACTGTCAACAGGACAAAATGGTTACATACAGAATGGGAAATGATTTTAACAATCTCACATCTGACAGAGGGCTAATATTCAAAATATATAAAAATTCAAAAACTAGATATAAACAATAACAAGTAATTCAGTTAAAAAAGTGGGCACATATCTAAACAGTGAATTATCAGAAGAATCCCAAATAGCTGCTAAACATTTGAAGAAATGTTCAACAGTCTTAGCTGTCAGGGAAATGCAACTAAAAATGAATTTGAGATTCCATCTTACACCTATCAGAATAACTAAAATCAAGCACACAAGTGACTGATTATGCTGATGAGAGTGTGGAGTGAGTGGGACACTCTTCCATTTCTGGTGGAAGTGCAAACTTGCACAGCACTTTTTGGAATCAATATGTCAGTTTCTCAGAAAATTGTAATGCAGTCCTACCTCAAGAACCAACTATACCACTCTTGGAATTATAAGCAAAGGATGCTCCTTCCCACCACAAGGACACCTGTTTAGCTATATTTATAGCAATTTTATTCATAATATCAAGATACTGGAGACAATCTAGATGCCCCTCAATGGAAGAATGGATTTTAAATATAATGTGATACATTTATACAATGGAGTATTACTCAGCTGTTAAAAAATATAAATTTTCAGACAAAGGGATGGACATAAAAAAATCATTCTGAGAGAAGTAACCCTGGCCCAAAAAGACAAATACCGCATGTACTGTGTTATAAGTAGATATTATCTCTTAAGTAAAGGATAATCATCCTGCAATCCATAGACCCACAAAGTCTAAATAACAGGAGGGCTCAAGGGGAAATGCATGGCTCACCCTGGGAAGGGCTTAGGAATAGAGTTTACAAGTGAAGGGGATTTGGAACAGGAGGAATCAGGTCAGGATGTGTGGAAAAAGACATTTCTTGGAGAGAAAAATGGAATTAGGGGTTATTTCAAAGGATGAGATAGAAACCTTGTGAATAGAAACTCCTAGGAGTACTCTTAGTAATGGGGCCCAAACTAGCCATCTTCTGTAACCTTCTAGTGGAGGGATTGGGACACCAACCCAGTCACATAAGTTTTGAGCTACAATTTGTCCTGCCTGCAAGAAGTGCTGGGGTAAAGGTGGAACAGAACTTGTAGGAATGGCCAACAATGACCAACCCATGCCATTAGAAGATGCCTATACCTGAAACTGTTTGGAGGCCAGGACTCAGAGTCTCCATAGTCCAAGCACCTAGACTGCAAACAAACCCCACTGGCAAAAAAAAGTCACTGAAATGATTCCACAGATAGACTATGCTCATACTCTGGAGCTTAACATAATCATCATCAGGACTTCATCTTTCAACTGATGGGAGAAGATGCAGAGACCCACTGGTCAGCATAAGCTGGAGTTTGGGGAATACTGAGGAAGAGGGCAAGGAAGGATTGTAGGAGCCAATGGTTTCAAGGTCACCACAAGAAAAAGATTCACAGAATAAAGTAATCAGGCCTCATAGGGGCTCACAGAGACTCTACTGACAAACAGGGAGCATGTATGCGTCTGACCTAGGCCCTCTCCATATATGTTATGGTTGTGTTGCTTGGTGTTCTTGCGGGACAACTAACAGTGTGTTGTCTTGCTCTTTACCTTCTTTTGGGATTCTTTCTTCATACTTGACTGCTTCATCCAGTCTTAATATGAGGAGATGAGCCTAGTCTTACTATATTTGTTTGATATGCCTGGGAGGTCTGAACTTTCATAAGGGAAATGGAGGAAAAGTAGATCTGGGGGAGAAGGGAGGAAATGGTTGGGGAAAAGGGAGAAGGAACTACAGTCAGAATATAATATATGAGAAAAAATTAAAAAACATTAAAATGAAAATTTAAATTTTAATAATTTCAGTTAAAAATAGTTTTTTAAAAAATTTTAATTAATTATTTTTTTAAAAAGTTAATGAGCACACTTAAAAATAATTTCAGTGAAGACTTGGTATACTAGAATTTAAAAAAAGCCAGCTAAATTATATGGGTACTCTTATCCCTCAAGCTTTTGTCCAAGAGTACTTTCTTTGTTTTGAATATTTTATTCTACTAATTCTTTTGTTGAGAAAACCTATATTTCTTTTGAATTGTTGCAAGAAGTTCTTATTGACAACAGGCAGGAGAGGGATTAAAAAATATAGAAGTTTATCCTTCTCCCTAAATTAAAACAATAAACACATAAATTCATGTATTTTTTTTAAATATAATTGTGAATATACCATGTGGTCATTCATTTCTTAGGAAAATTGAAATTGTTCACCAAGCTTCATACATATCTCAGAGTCCAGTTTGCATGACTCATACACAAAAATCTTGGTTAATACATTTCAATAATATATCCCAATGAATATTTAATTACATAAGATAATAAAATTTTATTTTAATATATATTTACGCTATAGTATAGAATTCATAATGCTTTACATAGATAAAATGTGACATTGAAATATTTTGTTTAGATTATTTTTGTCTTTTTGAGCATTCTTCTTAGGAAATCTTATGAGTAACCATCATTCAAAGATGGCAAATACCATTTTCAGAAAAGTGGAAATTTTGTTAGTTGTATAATGAAATTATAGTTACAAAGAAATAAACAATAGTCATTATTGCTAATTTGATGAACAATGAATTGCCAACATCATTTCTTTATCAAAAATGGAACCAAGACAATTTTGTATTTTTATTGCCATTAATTCTTTGTTAATATCTAATCCATGGTTTACAATTAGGTATAATATATAGAAATTGCAAAAAGTAGTTTGCAGCCTAGCTCTTGAACAAATCTATTTCCCTATAGTAGAAGCTGGTTTAATTCTACTTATTATGCTCTCTCCAAAGTGCATGA
>LOJH01007889.1:31141-42070 GCA_001685095.1 Ellobius talpinus
AGTCATCCTCATCAACTTAGACCATGAAACCCAATATGGACAAATTCAACAGAATTGCCATATACGGGCTGCCCATGCAGCTTCAGAATTGCCAGGGCATAAATTTCATTTTTCATTTCATGATAAAATGATAGTTTATTTCTCCATATGAGGCAAAACTTAGATTACAGTTTGGGGCTTTTTTGCTCTCCTGGTGTCTTACAATGCCCTAAGTTTGTGGACAATCTGGGTCATGGGCAACCCAAAACGGTCCCCAACCTCTCCCTAACACTGGCTCTCCTTCTCCGCCTGGGCTCCCCTGCTGCCCCTCTCCCAGTTCCTCGGCACCACATCCTCCACCAGGTTCTGCTTAAACTAACCCTTTACAGTGTCATCACCATCAGCTGATGCCACCAAAGGGAATGCCTTAATGCACAGTACATGGGCCGGCAGGACCAGCAGCCTTTTAAATAACAAAGTCACCGGAGATGGTCTAATGCATGGCTCCTCAGATGTCCAAAGGCATGCTAGTCATCAAGGGGTCTTTGAGAGACACGGGGAAGAAGGGGACTGTCCATTTTGCACCTCCAATAGTTCTCAGTAAGAAGACTGCAGAGCCTGGGACCACACCTTTGGGTCAAGTTTGGGTCTGCTGAGGTGCACAGAGGTCAAAATGCTCAACCATTCCAGAGCATGAGTCTGGCCTAGAACTCAGGTCCTAACCTTCAGCCCAGCACTCTTCTCTGCACTATCAGTGTGTGTTGTGTACAGCACCCCATTGGCCCTCATTACATGGTAACCATTAAGCTTCTTAACAGTGTGCTCAGATCCAATTAGGTCAACATGTATATTAAGCAGGCCCATCCTGTTCTCCATCACAAAAGGTTGAATGGAGGCCTCTAGAAGGTTTAGGCCCCCAGAATCTGGGTGAATGGCCTTGTCCTTATTTAGAAAATTGTAATTGTAGATGTGATTGAGTTAAGGATGCTGGGAAGAGGGTAACCTAGGTAGGTTCTAAATCCAATGATGGGCGTCTTTAAGAAAGACAGAAGAGAAAGATGGTGGCAGCCAGGTTGGGGACATGGGAAGACAGATAGAGACTGTTCTCACGTAGCTGTGAGAACTGGGACTATGACCTATTGACACAGTGAATTCAGATTTCCAGCATCCAGAACTATAGGGGCACAAGTCATGAGTCGTGTCATTTGAAGCCATTGAATTTGTGGTCATTGACATAATAACCTCTAGAAATGAATGCAGAGAACAAATGCCAGCTGGTGGT
Source organism: Ellobius talpinus (assembly GCA_001685095.1). Classification (NCBI taxonomy): domain Eukaryota; kingdom Metazoa; phylum Chordata; class Mammalia; order Rodentia; family Cricetidae; genus Ellobius; species Ellobius talpinus. The sequence goes on from LOJH01007889.1 coordinate 32,403, forward strand.
CCCCTCCTGCAGACAGGATCCAGGCCCACCCATCATTTCTCTTGCCTTCCCTGTGCTCACCGCCCCCCACCCCTGCCCCATGTGAGAATGTGAAGCCTTGCCTCAAGCTCTAGGAACACAGCTTTCTGGGGTCAACCAGGTCAGTGTGGGCTGGAGCTTCTGCTGCTAGTTTAGCCTTGTTTATCTGCCACACGGAACCTTGTGGCCTTCAAACACTGTGGCTCCCTCCTGCCAAATCTCCATACCATCCAGTTACTTTCCAGAAAATTGCTGGGGAAGCATACCACAGATGCCCCCGGGTACTTCCAGGCTGGTGATCACTTTGGCTCTGACAGAGCGATGTAATTACTCCCCTCCAGTATCTGAAGTACAGCCAGCACGGAGGGTCTTTGTTTTGTTTTGTGTTTGTTCAGTTTTAAAGTCTTTCCCAGAACCACTGGGCTGGCCTGAGCGCCTCAAACCATTACAAATGTTTACAGGAAATCCCTCAGCAGCTGGGCCTGCTTCTAAGACACATGGACCGTGAAATGCAGAGTGAGGTCACCTTCAGCAAGCTGCTTCTTCTTTGGGTTGTAAAAACAGTTTCCACGATCAACCTGAGATTTGGTCTCAAACGATTTCAAGGATATCTATGTGTCCATTATCCTGTCCTTCCTCTACTTGCAGGCTGTTGCTAAACCATCCTACAACTAATGTGCTCTCTTGTGTTTATGTTTTTGCTGATTGTTTTGCTTTCCTTTTTTTTTAACATGGGATAGTCTTTTTAACCAGGATGGTCTTGAACTCATTATATAGCCAAGTTGGTCTCAAACTTGTAATCCCCCTGCTTCAGCCTCCCTAGTACTTGAATTACAGGGGTATACCAATATGTCCACCTTCAGATCTTTCTTGTTTAAAAGAAAGGAAAATCTACAGAATCAGATTTTTTTTCTAATAAACTCATATCTCCATGATTGTCCAGATACAGGTTGCATATGACATCACAGTGGAGAATATTTACTATTGGCCTTTGCTATATACCGTCCATTTTAGTATAACATACAACTCAAACCAATACAGAGACAAAGTTCTATCAAATAGTATGCAAACTTCTCCTGCCATTCATACATGCAGATATGCATTCATTCATTCAGAAAGACATGAAAATACCAAATGGACGCAGGAAGGCATGGGAGGCTCTAGGATCTAAGCCCGAAAACTGAGGTCCTTGACAAGGACAGGAAGAACCCCCAATGAAAGGAGGGTCCACAGAACTGAAAGGGTACATTCTATGGTATCTTAAAGAATATGAAATCTTTTCTGAGGTGAGATTTCTGGCACTCAAACATTTAAAAGTTAGCCATGAAAACATTGTAGAGTACACAGATACACATCACCTAGGTGAAAGCCCTGGGGGAAACAAAGAGAGACAACATGAATAACAGTGTTGGAACCAAAATAGAAAGAGAAGAGACCGGCAATTAACTCCTGCTATTTTTGCAAGTGAGCTCATCCTAGGATGTTCTCTTTTTCTGGTTGAACCCAACTAGCTGACATCTTCCCACAATTACAGAGGTGGAAATAATCCTTGAGATGAAATGACTGGCCCAAGGCTCTCTGTCCCCTGGGCTGGATCTCTCTTCTTCTGAGTTCTGGCTGGGTCTTTTCTTAAGCGCTGACGCAAAGCCAGAATGAAGGTAGAACACAGGTAAAGTTTGCCAGGCTCTATTTTCTTCCCTTTCTCATCTCTAACCAGAACCTTTCCACATTCCGTCCACAATCACGGCCTGCTATTTTTCTTGCTCCCAGCTCCTCCTTCAAAATATATCATCTCCATTTACTGGTCCCCTAGAATCCCAGTCTCTCAGTAATCTTCACTCACCAGTTCATTCATTCAGCTCCACGCAGAGGTCACTGTGCTGGTTCTCTTCCCTTTCAACTGAAGGTAGTCACCACAACTGCAGGTCTCTCGGGGTTTGGGGATGAGGAGAAAGGTCTTGGTTCCTGCCATAGAATCTGGAGACATTGCTGAGTAGAGCGATTATAGTCATCTCTTAGAATCTCGTAATGACTCGCCAAAAATTACACGGTTTAAAAACATGGAAACACGTTGATATTACAGTTCTGGAAGTCAGAAGTCCACCATCAAAGGGTCAGTGGCTCACATTACGTTTCTAAGGGCAGTGGCCATTTCAGAAGAGGCAACGGACTGAGTGGGAGAAGTGCTAGCCCAAATTCCCTGGAGCTCAGCTTTGCATCACCTTTCTTTGAGTAAATAAGTGCAGGACAATGCAATGTGCGCTTTCACAGAACATACTAGAACTACCATAATCCACTGTGTAAAGAGACTCAAGTCTAAGTCAGACTCACCCACATCCCTGAAGAGTCAATAATCCATTGTAAGGTATCTGGACCACTAATACATGAACTTTCCCAAAGTTTTGCCAATGCAAATGTTACTGACTTAGTATTTCCTTCTTATTCAATTTATGTTTAACTCTTGTTCCTTCACAAAACACAAGCTCACATTAAAATTAAATCATAATTTCTAAATGTAAAAATAGTCATGGATCAGCCTTTTTAATTCAGTCTCATATTTCCAGTAATATGGCATAGGAAACACAGGTCAGTGGACCTGGCAGAACCTTAAGCTCCCCCAAGCTCCCATTTATGGCTCAAGCAAGATGGATGTGACTGACACGCAGCAGTGCCCATTACAATTAAGTGACCTCTGACTGCCCAGGGCCCAGACCCCAGTCTCACAGCTTCACATATATGCAATCCTACAACGGGTCCTAACACTGGCTATATAACTGGCAATGGGAGAACATAGAAAACAGGAATTTGACTCTTCAAGGCTTATGAAAGTAACTGATCTACAGACAAGTATCATTAAGAGAAGCTAAGTGAGCCCCATGTTAGTCATCACAGAGATGGTCTAGAAGATCAGCTTGAGACCAGGTTGCAGGACATCTTGTTCCGTTTTGGGATTCTGATCTAACCCTAGAAGACATGACTACTCATTAATGGTATTTAGATTACGGGGTGAAATGAGCCAGACCTTTCAGAGATCAGTATCTTGCATCAGAGAGACTAAAAGCAGTCAGGATTTGCTGGCAGTGGCATTAAAAAGTGAAGGCAACAGAGGTGAACCCTTTAGGTGACTTTGGTTTTTCTAACTAAAGTGATGTCATGCATGGATATGAAATAATAGGGCAGAGAAGGGACTTAAGGATTTACCAAAGGAATCCAGCTATGCTACAGTGCAAGTAGAAATACCTTGGAGAGCCTTGACAATGTGGCCACAGGCAGCTGGAAATAAGAGAGGAACTCAGAGGAAAGAGCTCAGCTAGAGGGGTTGGTCTGGAGCTCATCAGCAAAGAGCAGTGGCCATCTGAACAGAGGATCACAACCAAAAAGGCCAACTGGAAACTGAGGTTAGAGGGCAGGGAAAAGAAGGGCCAGCCAGCATGCAACACCAAGAAGAAGGTAGTGGGGGCGGAGAAGAAACTGACAGGAAGCTAGGGGTAAACTAGTTACAGGGTTTGCAGCTTAGAAGGATGTGTGCAGGAACCAATGCAATTGCCTTTCTCAATTTCTTCATCTATCATTATGACCTAGGACTAGATGGCCTCAAAAGTGCCTCGTAGAGCTCACAACTGTTGAATGTTGTTGTGGGACCCTAGCATACTCTGTAATTGGTGAGCGTCCCTTGCGGAGTGGCATGGACCAAAGCCCGCTGTGGATGTGAGGCAGTGTTGGGCATTTAAGCTGCTCTTTGTCTGTGGTATATAATTGTTGCTGTATGTGCTTTGGGCTCTCCCTTCTAATTCTCACCTACCCTTGAACTACATGACACCAGGTTGTAGGTGAGGAACTAGAGGTGTCAAAGTCTTTTGTGCATGTGTGTGTGCCTGTGTACGCGCACACACACACACACACACGAGTTTGTGGATATAATCAATATTCTGTCAATATGGGCTTCAATCTTCTCTATTCAGTTATAAGTACCCAGAGGATAAGGAACAAACCATACCCTTTATTAGGTTTCTTTAAAAACTGAATTTATCGAGATAGAATTTATAAACCATATAATTTCCCCGTTGAAAATATACAGCCCAGTGTTGTCTTAGTTAGGGTTTCTATTGCTGTGAAGAGACACTATGACCACGGCAGCTCTTACAAAGGAAAACATTTCATTGGGTGGCTTACAGTTCAGAGGTTTAGTCAGTCATCATCATGGTGGGACATGGCAGCATGCAGGCAGACATGGTGCTGGAGAAGGAGCTGAGAGTTCTGCATCTTGATATGCAGGTAACAGGAGGTAGTTTGTTTCACTGGGTATAGCTTAAGCATAAACGACCTCAAAGCCCACCCCCACAGTGACACACTTCCTCCAATAAAGTCACACCTCCTCCAACAAGGCCCCACCTCCCATTAGTGGCACTCCCTCTGGGGGCCATTTTCTTTCAAACCACTACAAGTGTTTTCCTGCATTCATAAACATATGTAGCCCGACCATAGTTAATTGATTTTAGATGAGATTGGGTGTGTTCAGGATGGTATGGCCATAGATAACTGATTGATTTTAGAATACTTTCATCTTTTCATACACCCTGTCCACTCTGTCAATCCCTAACCCACTTTCTGCCTCTAAGAAATCCTTTATTCTAGGTTTTCATATGAATAGAATCCTACAATTTGTGGTCTTTTGTGATTGGTCTCTTTCACTTAGTCTAACATCTCCAGGGTTCATTCATATTTTTCTGTACTCTAGTCCTTCTTGAGATCCAGTAGCACTCTACTGTATGGGTACCCCATATTTTGTTCAACCTGATGAACTTTGGGAGCTTTCTACCTTCGGCTAATTTTGACCAATGCTCCTGCCCAGAGTTAGTGCAGATGTTTTTTCATTCCCCTGGGAATTAAGTTTGGGAACTTTCCATAGACATTTCTCTTTCTAACCGTGCCTCTTACTGCACTGCACGCAGCGGGAGGTCTCCATGGATATTTATCTGAGTGGAAAGAATATGGTTTTCAGCACAAGACAGTGCAGCCATCAGGTCCATCTAGCCCCATTCTAAGTCGGAGTCATGGCTTCTTCGATGACAGCAGCGTTCACCACGTTTCTTGATCACTGTGACTTTGTTCCTGTCTCCTGCACTTCAGGAACGGACGAGGCGGCCATCATCGAAGTCTTATCCATCAGGACATCAGAGCAGAGGCAACAGATAAAGCAGAAGTACAAGACGAAGTACGGCAAGGTATGCAGGGTTGTGCCAGTTCAGCCTCCTCTACACAACCCTGGAGGGACAATGTGGCTAGAGTTAGAATACAGTCTGAGAAAAAGAAAAATGCATTTGGAACTTTTAATTGGCTAGACAAAAATTAACATTGCTAGGCCAACTTAATGCCTATAAATCAATACCCCTTAACTCATTGGTTTTTGTTTTTGTTTTGGGGTTTTTTTTGTTCTTGTTTTTGATTTTTGTTTTGTTTTGTTTGGTTTGGTTTTTTAAGACAGGGTTTCTCTGTAGCTTTGGGGCCTGTTCCAGAACTAGCTCTTATAGACCAAGCTGACCTTGAACTCAGAGATCTGCCTGCCTCTGCCTCCCAAGTGCTGGAATTAAAGGCGTGTGCCACCACTGCCTGGCAACTCATTGTTTTCTTAATTGACTTCATTTTTCTATTATATTTACTCATTTTTCATTCAATTTGGACTAATTCCACACGATAATTCATAGACAGAATAGGGATTTGAAAACCAGTTCCCACAAGTGGGGCTTAATATAGAAATATTCTTGTACTCAGCTGTCTTTGAGATTCATATTTCTTCACAAATTATTTGTTCAGAAAACTTTAAAATTATTTCTATTATTTTTGAGATGATATAATTATATCATTTCCCCCTTCCCTTTCTTCCCTCCAAATTCTTCCATATAACCCTCATTGCTCTCTTTCAAATTCATGGCCTCTTTTTTTCATTGTTGTTACATACATACATACACATATATGTATATACACGCATATATATATATGTATGCATATATATTTATTCCTAAATATACAATGCAACTTGTTCAGTCTGTATAACGTTGCTTGTATGTATGTTTTCAGGGTTGACTATTTGGTATTGGATAGCCAATTGATAAACTCTTCCCTGTGGAGGAGAATTTCTCCCACTACCAGCTTTCCTCAGTTGCCTGTGGAGTTAAGGGCCCATGGTGCCTCCTCCCCAACCTCTGTCCACTTTGGCATATCTATTGTGCTTGTCCCTGTTCAGCTTGTGTTTGGGCAGCTACGTAGGTGAGACATTATGGGTGTAGCTTCTGATATTCCTAGGAGACCCAATCTCACAGGGAACTCCTGGATTCTCTGGCTCTTACATCTTTCTTTCCCTGGGCCTCAGGTGCAAGAGTTGTATTGAAGATGTATGCCTTGGGGCTAGGCTCCACAATTCAGTATTTTGATTGGATGTGGCTTTCAGTACTGAAAACTTTTTAAGAACTCTGTTTCCTTAACTTTTAGCATTTACTTCTTTCTCCCTTTTCCTTTTATCCTTCTTGTTGTTGGTGTTGTTGTATATAATCTTCAAGTGTTCATTAGGTTTAGTTACTAATTTGTCAACATATAAAGAACGAGGACCCATGTCCAAGTCTTCAGTCAGTGAGGCCAGCGTCTATTCCCAGAAGACTGGCGCCACAATGGGCTATTTATTTATATAACAAATGGTCAAAGGCTGTGCTATTGCAGGTGTTGTTGTTTGTATCACTCTTAATAATCAGGCTTGTTGATGTCACTTTTTATGAAAATGAGTGAGTCTCCAGTTCACCTCATTGGGTAGAAGTGAAATTTTCATCCTTTCTACATGCCTGCCTCTAAACAGACATCCTCCAACTTACTTCTATTTATAGCCCAATAAAATAGAAAGTCAGACACAAGACACCTTGAACTCTTGTCCAACACAAAAGTAAACGTAGGTCTAGGGATTCGGTTGAGAAATAAGAGAGCATGTTCCAGCACAAAAGCCGGGAGACTGTCCTGCGCCAAGCATTTGATGATCCCCTGGGAGCTGAGACCACCAAAGAGATGCTTAAAACTTCAGAGGAGGTCAAACACTCATCCCTAAATGCTCACACCCACTGAGCCCCAAGAATAGTGACACCAAGGAACCATGGGCAGTTATTAGAGAAGCTGGGACAAGCATCCGAGCTTCCTAAAGCCTGCTTCTTAGGCTTGGAAGCATATAAAATACCAGCTTGGCTTTCATGCCTGTGGGTCAAAAGACAGGAGCTGCGGCTTCTCTGCAGTCCTAAGCATTAGCTATCTGAGCTGGGAAAATGTATTCCCGATATCTTAGTGGACCCATACTGTACAGTCTTGAGGCAGTCCTGCCTTCACAAGATGCAGTGGTAGCTGAAGTGACTGTAGGGACAGAGGCTTGATACCGCAGTCCCCTTTGAACACAGCAGATCCCCTTGTATAAAAGTTTCCAGCTTTTTCTCCCTAACCCAGAGCTCAGAGGTATAATCAGAGAAACAGTTGATTTGTGTTTTCTCAGAAAATTCTTTTCTGGATGGAATAATAATATTCTTGCATAATATATATTACCATGAATACTTTTTGAATGTGGGCACAGTGCAGAGTTTTTCATGGATTCTGACTCCCCCATGACCCTATGGCATAAGTCTTGCTACTCTCCCATATAAAAACACTGACCAGTAGTGGAAATTGTTGAGTCTTTTCTAGCTGAATGTTTGGGGCAAATTCTTCATTTTCTGTGGTTTATTGGGTGGAGATAACACAGTTTGTCTGCCAGCTTTGCAGAGCTGTGTGGGACTTCGCTGAGAGAAGCTCTCAGAACTCTAAAATGTTCTGTAAATATTCTTGCTGTTGTAATTCATCTTGGGGCGGGCACCTCAGCCCTGAGCAAGATGCCTCTCAGCCAGATTGAGGGGTAGGGGAGAGATGAATGGGTAGTTGTAGTGACCACTGTCCTCAAGATCAAGCAGTTCTTGCGGTCTAGAGCAGGTGCCCTGGCCCTGAAACTCATATAGTGATGTGGGGAGACGCTCACCTCCTCTTCCCATAACACCTCAGTCATCTACTCTGTGCTCCCTGCAGGACTTAGAGGACGTGCTCAAGAGCGAACTGAGTGGAAACTTCGAGAAGACAGCCTTGGCCCTTCTGGACCGCCCCAATGAATATGCCGCACGGCAGTTGCAGAAAGCCATGAAGGGCTTGGGCACCGATGAGACTGTGCTCATAGAAATCCTCTGCACAAGAAGCAATAAGGTCAGTCTCCCTTGAGCCCTCGGTCCCACATCCTACGGGACAGGTCACTCAAGCATCAGAGATGGCCGAGCCCCCTTGGAGGAAGCTCATCCCCCTACATGGTGTCCATAAGTGGACAAGATTCTGGGCAGAAATACATCTGCTAAGCTCAAGCAGGAAGAGATCCTCTTCCAGTCCTCCAGAAGTCCATCATCATGTGGCTGCCCCTGGCCGGATGGAAAAGCTAGTCAGCCTAGGTTTTGTTTTTCTAACGAATGTGGTTCTCTACCAGAGGCAGGATTCACCTTTATCTGTTCCCGCTCTGACTTTATAGGCCTTCTGCTGTGAATATCAATAAGCAGCCAAGCATGTTTGTGTCACTGCTTCATACATGGCTGTCACCTAGCATAGAGCAGAAAATTTCAATAATGAGAAACCGCGGGTGGTACCAGAGATTCCAGTGAACAGCCCAGTGGCCACTAGCATCTCCCTGGACAAATCTGTGTCAATAGTTTTTCTCTGTTTTTCTTTGGGGTTTGGGGGTTTTGATGATGCTGTTTGGCTTCTTCTTTTTCCTTTTTGTTTTGTTTTGAGACAGAGGATAACGTAACCAAGACTGGCCTCAAATTCAGTACGTAACTGAGGATGACCTTGAACTCCTAATCCTCCTGTCCCTGTCTCCTGAGTGTTGGGATTATAGACATGGATCACCAAACCCAGTTTTATGTGGTACTCGAGATCAAACTGAGGGCTTCGTATATGCTAGACAAGCACTCTATCAACTGAGCCCCATCCCCAAGCCCGGTCCTGCATCTTTCTGTCAGAAGTTCTCACTTATCCCTTGAGAATGCATCCCTCCCTTTCAGGAGCTACACAGAACATTTGCTAAGGTGCAGGTACGAGCCAGCTTGTCTTTGGTTCCCCAAGCCAGGAGGGTCAAGAGAAAGACTCATGAATCACTCTTAGAGAACCCGCCCTTCTCCACAACCACCAGTCCCAGCAGAATAAGTAGGCATGGCAAAGAAAGTGCCGGAAAAGCCCAACAGTCTCAAGTTCCCGGGAGGGAACAGTGGCAGTGGGTAGAGCAGATAGCAGGGAAAATCTGAAGCACTGCCCTACCACCATGCTTCAATGTAATGATGCGACCTACTGCTGCCAGTCGCCTGCTTCCTTAGCTTGTCCGAGACACAAGCTCAGCCATGACGTCACAACACCACCATGAACCAAACCACTGTAGCAATCACGAATCCTCTGAATCATGGGGGTTAATAAATCCTTCCATTTCAACCAGCTTACAAATCGCAATCCCAGAGAACCTAGACAACAATGAGGACCCTAAGAGAGATAGACATGGATCTAACCTACATGGGAAGTAGAAAAAAGACAAGATCTCCTGAGTAAATTGGGAGCATGGG
>LOJH01007890.1:1857-19670 GCA_001685095.1 Ellobius talpinus
TCTATCTATCTATCTATCTATCTATCTATCTATCTATCTATCTATCTATCCTGTATGTGGTGTGCACATACACATGTGTGTGTATGCATGTGCATTCCCTGGGTTCATGGTGCTAATTTTCTGGAACTCTAGTTATAGGCAGTTTTGAGTCGTCTGGTGTGGTACTGAAAATCGAACCCAGGTTCTCTGCAAGGTCAGTGACTGCTCCCAACCTTTGAGCTGTTTCTCTGGTCTTTGAACTTGATTTTTGTTGTTTGAGAAATAGACTTGGGAAGTGCAAGATGAAAAATAAAAAAATGGAAAATGTTTCTTAGAGCATCTCAAAACACATTTAGATATCAATAGGAAGAGAAGAAAGCCCTGGCAATATGGGTAACAATGTTGCACTGGATACCACTGAGGTGCTGTGGATTCCCAATTGGAATTTTTATAAAAAGTATAGAACGTGTTTAGAACAACAGAGTGTGAATATAAATGGGGCAGAGCATTGCAGAGTTTGTAGTTTTAAAGTTTTAAAGTTCTTGCTAATAAATCACCTTTGAAAATAGACGTGTTCTTTATCTCTTTAAATAAGTACTACAAAATACTCAACAAAACAATTTTATGAGAAAGGCTTAATTTTGGCTCTAAGTTTAGGCGTGTTGCCCTTCATGGCAAGAAAGTCAAGGAGGTAGGAGTCTAAAGCAGTCACTCACATCATAACACAGTTAGGAAGCTGGAGCCACAGGCATTCATGCTTTCTCCTTTTTATTTAGTCCAGGGCCCATGTCCATGAAATGGATATGCACACAGGCAAACTGAGTTTCCCCATCTCAGGCAATCTAATCTTCATAACCCCTGACAAGAGGCTTGTCTCTTAGCTCATTCTAGGTCCTATCAAATTGACAATATTAACTAGCACAATGATCTTCCTTTCCTTCCAGCTCATGGCTGCAGTAGGTGTTCTACTCTACCAAGGAGGTGGAGATCCTACATTTCAAATGGCTTTCTCATGCCTGTCAATGCTGTCAGGGAGAATACTAAGATGAAAACCAGGTTGTTTCACTTTATTTAAAGCTCCTAATGGACTGTTTCTGTGCTATGCCACCCTGCCTCTCTTTACAAGATGGCAGTCATTGGTTAGGACTCATGAACAAAGTGGCAAACAGGAGGTACTTAATCCTCAGCTCTGGTAATGTGAGTCTCAGCAACCACCTCAAGTGATCTGAGCATCAGTTTTCAGCCAATATGAGAATGCTTCTGCAGCCTATACTGAAAGGGAAGAATCTGATTCTCTTTGATTAGCTTACTCATTACAGATAACCCCTCCCCAACCATCTCAGCGGGGTAGATGACTAGAAAAATAGTGAGAACAAAACAAAATGAAACTGTCAAATCATATCGCGCACCCATTTGCAAAATTTATTTTTATATGAAGGCATGTAAATATGTATTTGTGCATAGCCATATGGTTAGACAAACCCTTACACACATTTCCCGCATGCACACTATGTGATTCTACTTTTATGTGTATGTTCAAGGGTTTTAAATGACAATCATGGAGGCAATTCTTATTTAAGACAGGAAGGCAAGTTTCCTGAATTGTCAGAGAAAATTAGAGTACTTGGGTGCACAAATCCTTTCTATAGATCGAGGTATACTTTCTAGCAAGATAGCTCTTCTGTATTTAAAAACACGCCCGGGTTACTTGTGTATTTAGCAATGAAGCCATAAATGTTAGGTCAGGGTGCCAGCTGCAGAGTTATCTGGAAGCTCCTGGGAACTTCATTCACAGTAACATTAGCATTTTACCTTCAGTTCTGAGAAGCCCATGTAGCCCAAGAAGCAGACCACCCAGCAACTCTTTCCTCTGCTTGCCAAGTGAGTGTCTTCTCTGTATGAATGGCAAGTGAAACATGAAATGAATGTGGAACCCCTACATGGACTGAAATAGAGAAAGTACTTCACGCTGATGAGAAATAAAGAGATGGCCATGCCCCCAAGGAAACCCTGCCTGCAGGGAAAGGTAGAGGCAGCCAGCCCTGCTTACTGCTTCAGAACTAAGTGCTAATTAGGACTGATTACCTTGGGCAAAATCTTCAAAAACAAAAATCCTTATTCAAAGGAAATTGCTACCCTGTCCTTTATAGATTATTTCATTCAAAAATGTTACTAAGTATATTTGTTACCAAGAGAAAGCATTAAGTAGTAACAGATATTGGTAAACATTTACATTCCTATACATTTTTATCCTATGCCTTGGGATGTTAGATACATAAAGAGAACACTATTTTAATGGGTACCTTTTGGCATCTTTGGGTCCAAGTGGTGATAATTCATCCTCTATATATCTTCTGACCTGATCTATCCATTATGTTTTATATCCCTCCTTCCAAATAGCTTTCCTTAGCTTGGTCTTTTAATAGAAAGTCAGTAAAGCTATCACAAAGGTATCTAATTAACTAATATTTATTAGATCTCCCCAACTATTTGTGTCTGGATAGACACTACAGCTAGGTGTGTGTGTGTGTACATGTGGGGGAGATGCATGCACTTGTGCATGTATGTAAGTACATGTCGGGGGTACTGCGTGTGTATGCGTGCATATGTAATAAAAGAATATAGCATTTTCTTTTAAACAGATTAGTAATAAAAGTGAAGCAGATACTCATCAACTTTTACATTCTGTGATAATTCAATATTAAAAATGTTTTCTTTTGTCTTAGTCAGTGTTCTATTTCTGTGAAGAGACACCATGACCAAATTAGCTATTATAAGAGAAAACATTTAATTGGGGGCGTGCTTCAGTTTCAGAATGTTAGTCTATCACCATCATGACCTGAAGCCTGGCAGCATACAGATAGACTCGGGAAAAGTAGTTGAGGACATGATTCACAGACAGAGAGAGAAAGAGAGAGACTCGGCTTGAAATGAGATTTTGAAACTTCAAAGTCCACCCCCAGTGACACACTTCATCCAACAAGACTACATCTCCTAATCCTTCTAATCCCTTCAAACAATGCCACCCTTGATGACTAAGCCTTCAAATATATGAACCTATGGGGGGCATTGTCACTCAAACCACCATACTTTGTATGATTCAAACTTATAAATCCAAACACTGTTCTGAATAGAACAAGCACGTATTTGCTCACTCACTCTCTCCGCAGCCCTGGAACACTTGATGGTATGCCCGAGTCAGCAGCTACAACACTTTCAGAGTCTGGAGATCAGTTGTGAGAAAGAAAAATAGAAAGGCAATGACAGGTAACCACAGCAAGGGCTGAGAAAGGTTTTCAACAGCTCGCAGGGAATGCCGTGCACAGACAAGCACCCCAGAGTCATTTGGGCTCAACTGGGCTCTTCTCCGAGGAACCGTGTAGCTATTAACAGGCTCTAGTCATTCCGCCAGCCCAGCTCCTTCAGTATAAAGTACTTACCTCACATGATTGTTATGGGGACTGTCTAGGGCAGTACAGGTCTTGCATCTGGCACAAATCCACAGCCAAGTTATTTAAGCTGTTTTTTTCTGTTTGTTTGTTTGCTTGCTTGCTTGTTTTTTTTTAACCTCCTAAGCTCTATTCGCATTTAAAAGCTTTAGCTCAGTATTTAAGCATCAGATATTTTTTGAGATGAGAAGCTACATGCAACTGGCCAGAGAAGGAAACAACAGAAAGCAGAGTGAGAAGAGGCCAAGGAACAATCCATCACAGAACCATGTTGTCTTAAAGTGCAGTTCTCTCAGACCCTGGCTAATTTTAGAAAAGTAATAAATATTAATAAGCTTCGTTTATTCAATTGACTACAGCCAACTACACGCAGGGAACCTAGGACTGAGAAAAACAAAACAAAAAACTCAGTATTCTTCCCTTTCAGTTGAAACGATCATTAATAAACATTGTGAAGGACCCGTAACTCCCAGAAGACCTTGGTGCCAGTCACTTGTTTTAATGAGGTGAATCCACTGAAGGAGACAGGAAATGAATAAAAGATTCCGTTTGTGCAGGTTGACATTGGGCAGAAAACTGATGTTGCTAAGGTTCCGAATGGAATGGAAATTACCACCGCGGAAGAACAAAGGGATATAAAAGCCTTAGAGTTTCTTTGAAGATACTGCCAGCTCAGCTTTTTGGAGGAAAGGAATGCATTTCTTTGACATTGGGTTCACGAAGTGAATAATAGCCAAGGAAATGAAAGAAAAGCCTTTAAAGGAATCACATCCTGGTCCTGCGATTACATTGTAAGTTTCTAGAGAACAGGGCATCAGGCTTCTTTCCCTATTCTGCTGCTGTGTCTGGACAGGGATGACAGTGAGGAAGGGCTCAGCCATAACAATGTCGCCCTTGATAAGGAAAGGATGGGTGCTGAACAGTCTTCTGGGTTGAATTTACATGACCATTACTTTTTCCACAGGAGAGAAACGGAAGCAGAAAGAAGCCTTGTCTTTTTTTTTTTTTAACAACATTTCGCTTCCCAGAGACTGGGGAAGTAAAGTAAGTGAAATACTTATTGCCCAGTAAGAAAAGCAAAGACAGCAGGATGGGCCACAGGGGCTACTCTTCCGTTTCCATGGTTACAGGGAAACCCCCGCCCCTCCTCTCCCTCCAGCTGGTGCCCTCAGGTCAGCAGGCAAAGGAGAGGAAAACAGAGAATCATGTCCTAGAATGGGACCAAGTTTTCAGGTGAGAAGGCGGGAGTCACCTGCCACCCAGTGGCTAGCACCCTGTTGAGCCCTTGACAGCTGTGGAGTTGATGGAGTGGCTGACTGTGCTTTCCTGACCGTGTTCTTCATAGTTACTGAAATTCCTCCACACATCACAATTTAGCTGTTCCGATTTTCTGTCTTTCTAGACTTGTTGCTTACCTTTCCCGCCTTAGGAAGGCAATCTATCCAAGATATGGATTTAAGATGTGTACCTTGGATGTAGGCCTGTCTGGGAGTGATAGGGAGGTTTCTAGAGAAGTATTTAAAATATTCTGGACTTATTTGGTGTCTACCGATGCCCTCCTCTTCTTTTACGATGCTGTCAACCTCAACACTTTCTTTCTTGGTAATTGGCCCAAGGCTCTGTTAACCTGCTTCATCTCCTCAAGAGCCAGTTCTTGGAGTCATTGACTTTTTTTCATTCTTTTTGTTTCTATTTCATTCAATTTTGCTCTAATTTTCACTATTTCTTGCCATCAACGGGGTTTGGATTTGGTTTGCTCTTATTTTCAACACTTTGAGCCACATCATTAAAACACTTATTTGTTGCTCTTTCTGATTTTTTTAAAGTATGGAACTTCAAAAAAATTATGGAACTTCGTGCTATGAATTTCCCTTGCAGAACTGCTTTTAACGTGTTCCATGCATTTTTGTTGTGTTTTCATTTTCATTCAGTTCCAGGATTTCCTTTCTTTCTTGATTGATTCTTTGGCACATTTATCATTCAGTAGAGAACTATTTAAGCTCCATGAGTTTGTGTATTTGCTAGAGATTTTTCTGCTGTCAACTATCTTCTTACATTCTTTGTACTACCCCTTAAGTGGTGTTCTTGAACCTTAGAAGGGGTGATAGAAATGTCACATTTAAAGCTCGATGCTAATAATCACTTTTCTTAGCACTTTGGGCCAGTTGTGAGTCTCAGCATCCATCAGTTTTGCCCTCTACAAGCAGAAGCATCTCTGACAAAGGCTGAGAACAGCACTGATCTATGAGCATAAATACATATATCTGAAAGACTATTTAACACCATGTACTTGAAGATTTCTTCTGTGACCTAGGACATCCACAGCCTTGAGCTTCAACCAGGTTTAAATTACCAGGCATGGATTCTATGGTCTGAGTTTTAAGTCCAACTGGAAAGTATTTGACTGACAGTCATGCCTCTGTTGCTCCAGTGGGCAAAACAGTAAATGCAGGTTATTATTGCAGCACATAGATCCCCTGCTGAGTAAGACCACAAGTAACCTTTGATAGTCTGCATATGACTTTCTAGTATCCTGGAGTCTAGAAACCAGAGCGGAAGTGCCTAGCTCCTTTCTAGCTTGATTTCTCTATATCTTGCTGCCAATGTGTGTCATATCTACAGTAACAGAGTCTTCTCATCTAGTGATGGTAATCAAAAGCAGTGGTAAGAGCCTGGTTTGTTTTGGAGGTCTTTGCTGACCAGCAGCTTATAAGGAACTATTCACACCTGGCATTGGGACTTTTGGTTAATAACCCATGCCTTCTAAGAGCAGCATTATTGAACCAGCGGAATATCTCCCTTCAAAGGCTTTTTAAATGTGTATCTTTAAATTGACTTACGGAATAGTAGATTTTCATAGGGCTTTCTCATATGCCCTCTGGGTTAGCCCTTTCTCCACTCTCTACCCTCCACCCCACTCTTAATAATTCTACTCCTACCATGCTCTCCTCATATCTTCCTATTTTCTATATTCTACCATATCCCTTCCATTAAGGCATCCCCCTCAACAGTACCTTTCTAGCTTCCTGGCTGTCACAGGTCCTCTGAATTAAACATGCAACCATTAAATCCAAAGCTAAAGATTGTAAGAACATGCAGTGTTTGTCTTTCTGGGCCTAAGTTACTTCACTTAGTATAATAGTTTCTAGTTTTCAAAATTTACCTGAAAAATGCATGATTTAATTTTTCCTTACAGTGGAATAATATTCCAATACAGATATTTTTATATACGCATTACACTTTCATTACCCATTCATCAGGAGCAGATATATGGTGTGGTGGCTAGTTTTAATTGACAACTTAACACAATCTAGAGTCACCTGCAAGTACATCTCAATAAAATATTTGTCTGTGGACAAATTGGCCCGTGGACAGACAAGACTCTAAGGGATTATGTAGATTGTGTTCACCGAGGACAGAAATTCCACCCACTTTGGGTGGCACCATTACCTAGGCAGAGGACTCTAAGTTGTCTGACAGTTGAGAAAGAAGGATGAATGGAAGTGTTCAAATTAATTGCTTTCTGTTCCCGCAGAGGTAATATAACAAGCTGCTCCAGGCTCCTGCCACCTTGATTTCCTATGGTGGGAGATTGTGACCAGGAATCATGAACTAAAACAAAGCTTCACTCCCCTCAGGCTGCATTTATCAGGACATCTTGTCACCGCTACAGGGAACGAGACTAAGACATCTAGGCTGGTTCTATTTCATAGCTATTGTGCAAAGGGCAGCAATGAACATGGTCAACCAAGTGTATCAATGCTGTCTTTGGGTAGATTCCTAGAGTGGTTATAGCCAGACCATATGGAAGTTTCACTTCCAGTTTTTCGAGACTCCTCCCATTGATTTTCATAGTTGCTACAGTGGTCCCAACAACAGTGAATAAGGATTCTTCCCCTTCCCCTACATCCTGGCCAACATTTATTATCATTTGAATTCCTGGTTACGGGCCTCCTGACTATGGTGAGACGGAATTCAAAGTAGTTTTAGTTGGCATTTAGCCGAAGGGTAATGATTTGGGGGCATTAAAAAGAACATATCTACTAGTCACTTTATTTATTTTTTTCGGAAGTCTCTTAAGACCTATGACATATTTTGGGATTTCTTGTTTGATTTCTTACTCTTAAGTTTTCTCAAATTCTGTAGGCTGGTTCTTCACTCAGTTAATGGTTTCCTTTGTTATACAGATTTTGATTTCATGAGCTCCCACTGGTCAGTTGTTGGCTTTATGTTCTGAGGAGCCCATGTCCATTTACACAGCTCTTTATTTATGCTATGTCTTGGAGCTTGTAGTCTACTTTTCTTCGAGAAGTGTCAGGCATTGTGTTTCAGTCCTTGCTCCATTTAGAGTTGAACTATGTTCAGGGGGAGAAACAGAGATCTTGTTTCACTTCTCTATGTGTAGAGCTTTAGTTTTCCAAATAGTTTTTGTTGGAAATGTTGTATTTATTCCACTGTGTATTTTTGGCATCTTTGTCAAAAATCAAATTTTGGGGGCTGAAATGGCAGGGAATTGCATCTGCATCTTCTGTTTTATTCTAACAAGATACAGAACTGGTTTTATGTGAGCACTAAGCACTTTTTATTTATTGTGGCTCTGAAGGAAAACTTGAAATTAGATGTGGAAATATCTTAGCAATACTCCTTTTTGCTGAAGTTTACTTTGGCTGATATATATATATGTGTATATATACATATATATATATATATATATATATATATATATATATATTGGCATGATGGTCATTTGTATAATACCGATTCTTCCAACCTGTGACCTGTGAGTGTGGGAGGTCTTTCCAACTTCTAGTGTCTTCCTCAAATATTTTTGCAGAGTTTTGAAAAAATATGAAGTTCTCACTATAAAGGCTTTAATTTCTTCCATTTACATTTACACTAAGATATTTTTGAGGCTCTTGTAAGTAGAATTGTTCTTTAACTTCTTTCCCAACGTATCCATCACTGGTAGGCTATTGACTTTTGTTATACTGTTACCCTGCTAAAAGTAGTTATTAGGAGATTGATGATGAAGTCTTTAGTGTCTTTTGTGTATGGAATCATATTCTAAAAATGTGGATAAATTGACTTCTCCCTTTACTATTGGTATCCCTATTGTTTCATTCTCTTGTCTGGTAGCTCTAGGTAATACTTTGAGCGCTATAATGAACAAGAGTAGGGCAAATGGGCCCACTTGTTGTGTTTCTGATTTTGATGGGAACGCTATGACTGAATCTTCATTTAGTATCTGTTCATTGACCAGTTTTTAATTTACATCCTTTACTGTGTGTGATGGAATATATTCTCTCTAACCCTAGTCTCTCTGAAGTCACTACCATGATGCACTATTATATTTTGTCAAAGGCTCTTTCTTCATCTATTGAGATGATCATATGATTTCTGCTGACCTCAAGGGCGTGAGATGAACTGCATTTTGATTTCTATATGTTGAACCATCCCTGATCTCTGGAATGAAGCCAACCTAATGATGGCAGATAATCTTTTGTGGTCACAAAATTGGTTTACCAATTTTTAATTGGGAATTTTTGTATCTGTAATCTTAATTATCAACTAACTACTAATTATTAACTAATGGGATTAGTTCATTCCTGTCTCTTTCTGTTGTGTATATATCTGGATCTGTGACCAGTGTAATGCATGCTTTATAGGAAGAGTTTGAAATATTTCCTTCCTTTGTTATTTTATATTATAATCTGAGAAACATTGCTTTTAATTAGTTACACATCTGTTAGAATTCCATAATGAGCCATATGGACAAGGGCTTTCTTGGAAGAGTTTTCTGACCACATCAATCTTTTTGTTTAGTGAAATTTTTGTTAAAATATTTATCTCATCTTGGTAGGTTAAACGTATTTTGAAGTTTCATCCATTTCCTTCCCATTTTCCAATTTGATGGAATACAGATTTTTAAGTTTTAGTTGATGTCTGCAGAGGCTATAAGATGATGTCAGACCTCCTGGGACTGGAGTTACAGACAGTTGGAAGCATCTATGGGCCCTCTGGAAGAGCCGCCCATGCTCTTAACTACTGAGCCATCTCTCCATGCCCTCTATTTTCAGCTTTCAGCATTAATTTTGTTAATCTGGGTTTTCTTGCTCTTATTTTTTGTTAATTCAGCTACAGGCTTGTCAACCTTGTTTATATTTTCAGAGAATTAACCCATATTATTGCTTCTTTGTGAATTTTCTATATATTTTCTTGCTGTAGGTTTCAAGCTTTGTTTTATTTTGACCAGATAGAATACAGTTAGGTATTTAATCTTATATTTCAGTGGAGAATTTATTTCCTAGTATAGAATCTATTTTATTTTATTTTTTGAGATTGAGCCTCTCTGTGTATCCCTGGCTCTCCTAGAATTCTCTGTGTAGAACAGGCTAGCCTTGAACTCACATATAAATGCCTGGTTCTGCCAAGTACTAGAATTAAAATCCTGAGCCACTAAGCCTGGCTTATGTACCAGAGTTAGAGAGAGTGTCATGTGTTGTAGTTAATATGTAACCTCATATCTGCTCCTTTTTAAAGGAAATTGTCTACACCTTTGTTTATCTCTCAGCATATACAATTCTAATTCCTCTCCTCACTTCATCAAGTATTTATAATCTTTGAAGACATATATTGCCTATAAAAAGCCTTTTAATTGATGATAAGTAAGTTAATATTATAATTTCAACAGGCAATGATAAAGGGCAAAGATTTTAATGAAACTTTTGAAGGAAGAGCAAGGCAAACATTATGCTCAGAGAAATCACTGTGGGGGAGATCTACCATGGTAGGGCTCTGAGGCAGGGCGAGAGAATGGGCTATACTCAACTACAGAAACAGAAGGAGGAGAATTTATAGCCAAAGAATGGAGCAGATGTCCATGGTGAAATGTCCTCGGTTTCCTAGATCAGAGGGATTCTGGTTAACTGAGCTCCGGGATTCTTGCTCAAGATGCTCCTGGCTGAGCAGACACCCTTGGAAGGTAAGTGACTCTCAAAGTGACGGGAAGGTTGGGGGATTGTGAGGAAACTGATGGAGAACTCTTGAGTACCTGCATAGTCCAAAGCAAAGCAAGCTCTAGTTTAAAAGGAGAGCCCAAAAGAACCTCATCAAAGTAGGTCAAGAAAAGAGCTTATCAGTAGCCAGAAAGACAGGGCTTAGCGAGACTTCTAAAAGCACATGTGGAGTTGGATGCATATGTGACACCATTTGCTATGGCATGTTCATAATGTAACTGTTAGGGTGTGTTTCTTTGATATGTGCTGTTCTTTAATATTAGGAAACTGAAGCCAAAGAGATTTTTTGTGCGGGGGGGGGGGTTCTTTCTGTTTGTATCATAAAAATTGTCTTTCTGATATTGATTTTTTTTCGCAGAAAGCATATGCCATGTCCTAAACCATAGCAGGTCACACACATCAGCAACTCAGGGTCGATCAAGAAGAAAATATTTGTTGTATGAGTGGTGTTGTCAAAGCCACTGAAACTAGTGAAGGAGGAACAAAGTTCACAGGCCTGGATGATTCTAGAAGTTGCACCCCCAGGGCATCTTGCCAGAGTGAATTTCATCTGAAAGACTGAGTGCTGTGATACAAGAAACACATTAGTTGGGAATGCCAACTAATTCATCCCATGGAGAGGGTGTGAGCTGTGGTTAACAGCTGAGCTGCTTTGCAATGGACTGAGATTTAAGGCCCAGAACCCACAACAGGGGGCACAGCAGCAGGGGATCTGCTGCCCTCTTCTGGATTCCTCAGGCAACCACCCTTAGCCATGCACAGACCACAGACACAGACATAAAGACAATGACACAGACAGATAGACAGACAGGCACACACACACACACACACACACATGCGTGCGTACAGTACATAAATCCTTTTCTGAAAGACTTTTAAGAATTACTTCTGATGATTTGTTTCTTCCAACTGACTAAAAAATCACAGATATTGTAAAGTCCTTCAGAAGCTTGATTAATAAATAATGTCCTTGATCATCTTTTCCTCTAATTCCTTTAGTAACAGCAAAAGGAAATTGACTAGAGAGATTTAGAGAAACAATCTGATACCCAACCAAGAGGCTCCACAATTTTTCTCTGTACTTGTTCTACAGTTTCTGAAAAATTAATGCAACAATTTACTGAAGCCATAAACTCAGTAAGAAATTTCAGAAAAGCAATCATAAAAATGTGTTTTAAAACAAGAATTGAGTTAACAGAATATTGAACGCATCAGTTTATGGGAAAGATTTTCCTCTGTGAATAAATATGTGTGGATTACCTAATTGAATACATTGGCCAAACACAGATAGAAGAGGATAAGAGAATTAAGTTTGGAGATTCCACCTTAGGACAAATCCACTGAAAAATAAATCAGACATATTCTATAACCTTTGGCCACAAATGCAGGCATAAGAGTTCAGACATTAATTCCTTATTTATTAACATTACTAAAATTACTATTAATGCTTCAAAGAAAACATCCCAAATAAACTTTTCTGTGATCCAGAAATTTCTAAAAATCAAATGTTGCTTTTTTTTATACTGCATTTTTCCCCTGAGCACATTTGATTTTTGTTTTGTTTTCTTTGTAAAAAAAGGATCTTGTTATTTAGACAAGGCTAACCCGATCCCTAAAGTCACTGACATGTGCCACTGCTTACAACTTTGATTTTGTTTTGTTAGATGAAAAGAAAGTGCCCAAGGCATAACCATGTACCACACAAAAAGTAAACAAGAACAGGCGATCATCAGTTTAACAAAAATTGGAGGAACACAATAGTACTTTGAGTTTGTTATGAGTATTTTAATATAAAATTGATAACTATGGATATGTATATATAAAAATAAAATGAATATTAGGAAATACATGTTAATATTACATAGAAAATGGATTTTTGAATTAAACTTCCTTAAATTATTGAAGACAGGTCACTCCTGCTATATAGTCAGACATGTTGTACTATGAAGTTGGAGCTTGGTATGCTCTGGTGACTCCTGCTTATAAATACAGATAACTATAAATCTCCATGGAATAACAACAAAGCAGATGATGAGACACATAGTTCATTCCATGGGAGACTAATATTGTTTGTTTTCTCTTACATGCAAATGTTAGCTTTTAAGCCTTCAATATCTGTGCTACTATCTGAAAAACCACAGAGGTTAAGTATTAAGTAAAAGACTAGCGGAGAGCAGAGATTCTCTCAAAGAGGGAAAAATAGGATATATAGTTATGGAGGGACAAAGCAAAATGAGAACAGGAGGATTAAATAAGGAGAGGGTTAGAAGAAAATAGTAAAGGAGGGACTATAGAGAGGCACAACTAACACTAAAAGACATTTAAAAACAATACGGAAACCTACTAATATAGAAACACCCTAACATGTGTGTGTGTGTGTGCGTGTGTGTGTAAAAGAAATCTAAATGGAACCACCAAATAATAGGAGAGAGAATGCCCTAACTAGACATCTTATGTTACCATGTTAAATAAACCTACAGTGCCAGATTTGACTTTCATCTTGTTGGGTCTTTGGTACCATGGAAACTCCCAAATATCACATGTAATTGCCAAAGCTATCCATTACTCTCTTCCACCTAATGTTAAGACCCTATTGCTGAAGGCAATACTTTCAGATGTCATCAAACACAAAGAAGAAGAGCTGGTACTAATTAGAAGCTTTATTCCTACTGACTAGCATTCGTGGTATTGGAATGTCCTCTGCATGCTGCCAGAGGAGAAAGGTAATCGTCAATATTTTCCAGCTACAAACTCTAGTCACCTGTAACAATGAGATGCCTGTAAGATATATTGGTGCAATATTGGCACTAAAGTTATGGTAACAACTATTTTTTCATTGGACTTAAGGTTCACTCCATGAGATGAAACCTATACCTAACACTGCTAAAGTGACCAAAAAATCTGAGACTAGATAGGTCATGGGCCTAGGGGAAGACCTACTGCTATTTTTCTGCTAAAGAACTTAGCGATAAAATGACTCCTAATGACATACTGCTCTACCCATCGATCAATGCCTTGTTCAATCCACATTAGTGAAGCTTCTTCCTGTAGTAGATGAGAATTAACATAGAGACCTACACCTGGGTAAATGCAGACAGTGATAGACTTTGGAGCACTCAATTATAAATGGGATGCCTTCACCAAAGCCCTTTCCTCAAGACTTGAGAAGCTATGTGAAAGAAGAGGAAGAAAGTCTGAATAGCCAGATATGATGGATGACCCCAGGTAAACACTGTCTTGCAGATACAACAGGAATGGTGTACTTATGAACTCACAGAGACTGTGGCAGCACACAAGGCCTGCACAAGTCCAAACCAGGAGGGCCCCAACACTAAGATGGGGAAGGAGACACAGGCTGCCACCCTTGAACAAGAAGCCATTTGTAATTGGTACACTATAATAAAGGAAAAATCAGTTATCTTCTAAGGTGTCTCACTTCCATGAAGGGTATATTAATCACACTTCAAGGCAGGCCTCATGCCTAGGAGTAGTTGGACAATACAAAATGAAATCAATGGCATTTTGTAGACATGGTGGCTCATTTTGCTTTGTTTGGGCACCTTTTTTGTCTTATTGGTCTTTTGCTTGTTTAATTTTTATTTTGACTTATATTTTGGGCTTTTATGTTTTTGTATATTTCTTGGGTTTTTTGCTTCTTTTAAAGAAGTGGGAGAACAAAGTTGGATGTGTAGGGTTGTTGCAAGAATCCGGGATGAATTTCAGGAGTGAAAAAATACAATTAAAATATGTTATGTAAAGAATGTTTGTTTAAAAAAAACAAGAAAGAGAAAACCCTAAAGAATTAAAAAGAGAAAAGCATGATCAATCAGAACTGTCTTTGAAAAATTTCATTGTTTCCTATAGCAAATGAATATAGTGAATCAAAAAACGCAGACAGTGTTCAATAACTTAGAATCTAAGTTTCTACAGTGACAAAATTCATCAAACCAATATTTTTACTGAAAAAAATTTTCTTCTCAAAGATAGTGTTTTCAGCTTAGCAATAAGGAAGTCAAGATGCCCAATGGCCTTCCCCAATAACCAATCAGTGTTCACTAATTCAGTGATGGAGTCTCTCAGCCACACTGCTGAACTTAAAGCTATGTTTCCTTCCGTGATGGACAGCATCTGCACATTGCTCGGCTTGCTCTTAGGTCTCTCCACTATTGTCACTCTTGCATGCTTTCATCTACCTTCCAATGCCCCCTGTATTTTTAAGACAAATGGAGAAAGTCCTTTTAGAGTGCGACAAATAGAATACTATTCTGCCTATTCCACAGCACACAGAAGACAGAATGCAGGATACAGATAAATACAAACTCAAAGAAAAACTTACACCAGTGAAAATTTTAATAGGTAGCCACACTGGTTTTCAGAAAAGCCAAGGTTTTTTTTAAACTTATATGTGTATTTGTGAACTATCAACTCTTAAAATCTACCTCTCTTTTTTATAATTCAAAATCTTTAACTTGTGTAGGGCGACATACTTTTATTTGTGAGCCCACACCTTAATTATCCAGCTCATAAGTAGGTGAATGAAGAGCATTTTGGAGAAGCTCATGTTGTTTATTTCCAAGATATAATATATTATATAAAGATTCATTTTGTTTCCCAGGACTAAATTTGTCATCCTTTCCTCACAGTCAAACAAAGGATTTCATAAACAGACGGATGTTGTGCTTGTCCGAACAAAGTGGTAGGTTAGTTCCAGAAGGAATAAGCATTCCTTGGGGAAAGGCAAATGGGATTTAGAGATGCAAACATGTATCTCATTCTATATTGAAATGAAGTCCATTTGTAAGTGCCTATTCTACCCCAAAGACCACATAAATGCTTGGTGGCAAGTAAGATGCAGTAAGATAATAAATACAATTAGCATTCTGAGGTCAGGCGACATAACACAAAATCTTAGAAGTACTGAATAGAATGTCCATTGAAAGCAGGAGGCCAGACATAAGATGGAGAACAGACAGATGTTATTCCTAACCAAACACAGCAGTACCTGCAAAGTAAAATGAATCCTAGATTTAAGCAACGTAAGTGGCTGACAATCCAGTTTGCATGCCGGTGAAAGAAACCTACTGTACCACAAGGACAAATAACTTAAAACTTCTTATATCTTTATTGTACTTTTATAATATTATTTCATTACAAATTCAATAAAACTTACCAGAAAGAAAGTAGTAACTTTTTGAATGTGTGATGTGTAGGTGGATGACGCAAGGTATGCTAGGGTTACTATCACCATTGAAGCGAAGTTCCACTACTCTTGATCATAGATAGATTCACACATTTTTGAAGCCCCTGTCTTTTGCTCAAGCATTATAAAGTCCTTTTCCAAGTCTTATTGTTATCATACAGCATGTGCCAATACTGCAGAAGGACTTGTATGAGCATTTATACTTCAGTAGTCTTTGTAATTACTAAATATTGAAACGTTCCAAATGTTTGCAAATGGAAAGATAATTACATAAAGTATGATATATACCTTATGTAATTATATATATATAAGAGCTAAGTAAATGTCTATAGATGATGATCTGGCATTTGTATAAACCTGTCTATACCATTTTGCTAGATGGTTGTATTCCACAAATTGATTACAGGCAGTTCTTTCTGGGTAGCAGAAGTGTCTCTCTTTTAAGAATGTCACCACAAAGATCAAATAAAGTTTACATCTGGCCAATACTGTTGTTGGCCTCACTCCCCTAAGTTCTGTGCTCCAACCTGTAGTCCCAATAATTAAGGTGCACGCTTCTGAACTTTGCTCATTGTTCTAGATGAATCAAGACTTGAAGTGCTTTAATTTTCATAAGAAATCTTAGTTGCCTGTTCTTCAGAAGCCTCTCTAGTCATCCACGGAACTCAAGACTCTTCATATTACTGATGCTTGCAATGCCTGTGATCTATTCCCTCCTATCTTCAATGTCTATATCTCTTTCAAAAAATGATGAAACAATATTAAAAACATAAATTAAGGCAGACACTAGACTCTGGAGGACTTTTCAGTATTATATTTGACCACATTTCAAGTGAAAACTGCTTCAGGCTCTGAACAGAAGCAAATAATGGAAAGAGCAGAGCTGCTTTACATCCACATGCAACCTCAAGTGAGGTCTAAATGTTCCCGAAGGCAGTGGGAGGGCTATGGTATCCACAAAGACTCTGATCAGATTGCCCTTCCACGTATCTGCCCAGGAAATTGGCGATTACTTCAAAACAATTGAAAACATTCCACTTTCCAGTACATTGACTCCAGAGCTACCACAGTACACACGTGTACACAGTTCCCTTGTACTGACTCCTGGTAGCCACTGAACTCTGAGTGTCCAGTTCGCAGAGATGGCCTGAGTAAGAGACTAAACTGGGTCTCAGATTTTCATGAATGACTTTGGTCTCATGAGTAGCAAACTGAAACCATGTCTAGTTGCTGAGAGCATGGCTGTTGATAATAGGGGATTTTTCACTTCAAAATGTTCTCCATTTCCCATTCATTTTTCTATTTCACCTTGGTGAATGGGAAATATGCCTCTCTCTCTCTCTTGCTCTCTCTCTCTCTCAGTGTGTGTGTGAGTGTGTGTGTGGTTGTTTCTTTATTACAATAAACGTCTGTAAAAGCCAACTTAAAGGCAAAAAACTGTTTCAGCTCATTTCATGGTTTTTGTCAATGATTATGTGATTCCTCTGCTTCTGGGCCCACGGTGAGGCATTGTGTGGTAGAGCAAAGATGCTCATGGCAAGATGGGAGGATGGAGAGAGAGAGAGAAACAAGAGCTGCAGAGAGAGGTAGAGGGATAAGCATGGGAAAGAGAGAGTAGAAGGAAAAGCAAAGGGGATAGGAGAGGAAAGAAAGAGGCCATGAAAAACATGCCCTCTTCAAAGACACGTTCTGTAAGATGTAGAGTCACATGATCACACTTGGCCCAAACTTCTAAAACTTACATCAGCATCACCTCCTAAGCCTTTCTTCCACAAATTAGCCTCTAGGGGCATTCTATAACCAAGTTGTAATAGCACATTTCATATATTTTTCATTAAATATGGCTTTCCTTTGCTCTTCTCAGAAAGAAATGGGTATATTTTCCTACTGTACATTAACTTATAAAATCATTAAAGATTATATCTTATTTTACTTTGGTAATAGAGTTAAATGTACACCTGGATGGCAGGGCACTTAAGAGAAGAGTCATATTTTCCATATTCTAGTTTCATCTTCTCATTCTTAGATTGAAAGATTAAAATGAAAAACTTAAACTTTATATCTATATATTTCTGCATTAAATATTTTACATATACATATAATATATTTCATAATATAGAGAGACAGAGAGAGAGAGAGAGAGAGAGAGAGAGAGAGAGAGAGAGAGAG
>LOJH01007891.1:0-11775 GCA_001685095.1 Ellobius talpinus
AGAAGAAGAAGAAGAAGAAGAAGAAGAAGAAGAAGAAGAAGAAGAAGAAACCCAAAGAAACAAAAAACTGAAGAGCTTCAGAGGCCAAGGCCTCTGAATGGTAGAGCACTGGCCTAGGATATCCAAGTAGCTGCATCTAATCCCCAGCAATACAATAAGCAAATATGTAAATAAATAAACACCTAAGATTTTATTTCTGACCCATTGGTGATGGTTCTGTACACATTTGGATTCTGATATCTAATTTTTAAACTGCAGAGAAGAATGCTTACGTTTGTTATTCATTGATGCATTCACGGGTCTGTGTCCCCAAGGCATTGGTTCTCCCATTTCACAGACTGCAGGGAGCAGTGGTTCTTCATCCTGAGAGGAGGTCCCTGATTTCTTAAGTGGCCTTGTGTGGCTCTAGACCCTTGAAGGCAGATGGGACATAGACCCATGGATGCATTAACAAAGAACAAATACTATAAGCATTCTTCTCTGCAGTTTCATGATTAGACACCAGAACCCAAATGTGCTGCCTGTTCCAGTGTCATCTGTGAGCGGATCCCCCACATGACTCATCCTCCCCTCCCCCCCCCGAGTAATAAGGGTTAAAGACAAGGGATGAAGAGATAGGGATGGTTGGAGAATGGATTCAATGAAGCCAAAGAAAGAATTAGGTTAAAAGAAGATAGGTTGAAAGGAAATGGCTCATACAAGAAAGATGCTTGCCACCCAGCTTGGACCCCTGAATTCCATCCCTGAAACTCACACAGTGAAATGCTGTGTGATATTTTCATCATGTTCTGACAACCAAAACTTGCCCGGACGATCAGAGAAGTCACCATTCCTCTCTACCTGCTCCGTTCCGTCCTCTGGACAGAAAGCCAGATCCCTCTCTGCCTGCCTTACTGTCCCATCCGTCCTCGGGCTTCCAAAACCTCTGTGGTTAATTTTGGTTGGCTAGAGGCTGACTCTGCCCTCTGACTCCAAGCAAGCTTCATTTGTCAGAACATGATCAAAACATCACACAACAGTGAAAGGAGAGAACTGACCCCCACAACTGTCCTCTGACCTCAACATGTACAATAGGCATGCCTCCCTAAAAAGTTTAAAATTTTTATGGCTCAACAGTTAAGAGCATTTGCTGTTCTCGCAGACCCAGATGAAGTCCCCAGCACCCACATGCCAGCTCACAACGACCTATAATTACAGCTCTAAGTGATCTGATGCTCTCTTCTGATCTAGGTAGGCACCAGGCACACACTATGGTAGCCACACACACATACATTCAGACAAAACATTCATATGCATAAAATAAAATAAATCTTTCAAAATAAAATGTAAGGCCTGTGGCTTGGAGCCACCACAGCCACCGCTGCCACCACTGAAGGAGGAAAGCAGAAGGCCTCACACAGGTCCTGCCCTAGGCACACTGCCCACCCTAACTCTGGACAACAACAGGATATCTGAGGTGAGTCTCAGCAACATTCCAGTATGTATGGTGCTTCCGAAACCGTGAGCCGGATCAATGATGTGTTGCGATAAGTATTTGCATGTAAAGGTGTTTGGACAAAATAATATACTGTGTGACATGTGGCAGATCGTAATACCATCTTAATAAATGAATGCGTGACAGAGAGATGGGAAAGATGGTGCAAGGGAGGGCGTGCAGAGTGGAGGAAGCCTAACTGGATGCATGGTGGGGGACAAAGGCGCATGTCTCCGCTGAGCCACAAACTCGGTGGTCGCTCCCCAGAGTACGAGCAGGGCAGCCAGCTGAGGGGGCAGGGTGGTGTATAGCAGCCTTGGAACACGCACCGGTCCTGCCCATCACCACCACCCTGAACACGACGCCCAACCACACAGTCACCCTGACTCTGAGCAACAGCCTGTGGTCCGTGCTCCTACTGGCAACCAAGCTGATGTCCACGATCCATGCTGCTGCTGGTGATCATGTGGAAGTCCATGACCATGCTGCTGCTGGCTGTTATGGGCAAAGAAGCTTCTTTTGCAGTGGTAGCGATGGCTGCAGACTCGTAACTGAGAATGAGAGACATTGAAGGCTTCTGTGACAGCCTCCTCTCCAAATAAACCACACAAAACAGTTCACACAAAAAAATGCGATAAAAATGCTGAAGTATATAGCTAGTTCTTCATGGTTATTGGCTTCTGGGAGCAAGAGGAGGACTCAGTTTTCTCTAAGGGGCTGGCCACTAGGAGCTTGACCATGATCCAGTGAGTCTATGGACAACACAAATTAGACTTGGGGAGTTTTTTTTTGAGGTGGGGGCACAAGGGTAGGAGGGTAGACCTGGGAGGAATGGTCAGCGAGTGTGATCAGGATGCATTGTATGTAGTTCCCAAATAATTAATAAAAATATTAAGTTGGGGAAAAAATTTAAAACAAAATATCCAAAATGCGTTTCACAGAAGCATAAAATGGAGAGGCTGCATAGGAGAGACAGGCTAGAAAAGATGGAGTTTAATTGGAACTCAGAGAGAGGGGAAGTAGACAGGAATGTTTACAAGATGATTCTGGGGGTGCGGGTGTGGCTCTCAGGTAGAGCACTTGCTTAGCATGTGTGAGATCCTGGGTTCTATGCCCTGCACCACAGAAAGAAATCTGGTAGTCAGTGAGTGACTCCAGAAGAACACACTGTGGGCTTAGGAGAAAGGAAAACAATCCAGACTTCAGTTTGTTACACACACTGTGCAAGCACACCATGGGTAAGCAGGAACCGGCCCTGAAAACAGCCGGTAGCCACACTAGCTCCAAGGAACTCTAATTAGATGGACAGTAGACATCACAGAAGCCAGAAGCCTGGAGTCACTGAAAGAACCGCCCAGGTCATCACTAAGAGGGCCCTCTGGCCACAGAGCCAGAGTGTGGAAGCTACAGAGTATACCAAGTACCAGACCTGGATACAGTGACAGGAGCCTGGTGCTGGGCGGGGCCACAGGAAAGGACATGGCTGGGGTGTGAGACGCTCCAGAGGCCTGAAGAGGCACAAGCAGGCACACTGGATGTGAACTGCTCTTGGGGAGGTTGCAGTGAGGGAAGGACCTGGGAAACGCCAGGCTCCAGTGTCACAGACTGGTAGCACAGAGTATGAGACCAGATGAAGGTTTTGGGGGTGGATTGTTTGGTGTTGAAGTGTGAAAACTGGAAACAAACAACGCCCCCCCCAAAAAAAACCTCACCTCTGGTACCCAGACTAAGAACCTCCCCAGGGGAGTCAGGACAGCCAAATCTTAAGCAATAGGAAATGAACTACACTATGTCAGGGCAGTAGAGAGATGCACCCCCGGCAGGAAGGGACAAAGGCCATGAGGGGAACTGAGGCTGGGCAGGTAGTTCCCTCCGAGCTGAGCCACCAGCAGACTTGGCGGACACTCTGGATGGATGGATAGAGAGGACTTCCCCAGTTGTGGCAGGTGACCAAAGCTAAGAGTAACAAGGGCCAGAGTTTTCAGAGAGCAATGCCTACTAACAGTGACCTTCCCCTGGATCCCTAATTGTCATCATGCCTCCTGCAGATGTTAATGCAAGTTGTACTAAGCAGGGAAACTGAGTCATCCAAGAGCAGAAATTGTAGAGCTGGGGTTTTTTGAGGAGGAAAATGGGGCACTGAGCCCCCATGCCTCCTGCCTGTCTCCCCACCAGCTCACTTCCTCTCCCTTGCAAGGTGATCTAAGAGAGAGAGAGAGAGAGACAGAGAGAGAGAGAGAGAGAGAGGGAGAGAGAGAAGGGGAGAGAGAGAAGGGGAGAGAGAGAGGGAGAGACAGGAAAAGGAAGACGAGAGAGGAGATGGAGAGAGGAGGAAGGGGGAGAGAGTAGGAGAGGGAGATACTTAGTCCCACACTGAATACCATCGGCTCTGTCCTACCTCCTCTAGGACTCCCACCTCCAAAGTTATGCACACAGCCATTAAGAAACCCAGCGACACCCCCCTTGGTGTGGAGAGCCCCCCAAGACTCCCTGGGGTCCGCTAAACCAGATCAGAGGTTTGCTGGCTCCCTCCTGCCCGCCTCCCTGCCTCCCTCACACAGCTCCTTCTGCAGAACCTGTGGGCTGAAGCTCCTCCACTGTGTGACTCACCTCCTCCCTCCCCCCTCTCTGAGTAAATGTCAAGTCGCATCAGTTACCCCCACTTCCCTTAGCATCCCCCCAATTTTGGCAGTGCTGTTTACCTCACATAGATCAATCCATATTCTGGGAGAAAACAGAAACCCTCATAGACTCAATTAATGAAAACCAGGCAGCTGCATCCTGCTTCACATCCACTCCCTGGCAGGCAAGGGTGGTGCTGCCCTTGCCTTGGGAAGGGTTTGTATGTATGTGTGTGTGTGCGTGTGGATGTGTGTGTGAGTGTGCACTAAGTGTGTGCGTGCGTGTGCGTGTGAGTGTGTGAGTGTGCACTAAGTGTGTGCGTGCGTGTGCGTGTGAGTGTGTGAGTGTGCACTAAGTGTGCGTGCGTGTACGTGTGCATGTGAGTGTGTGTGTGCGTGCATGTGTGTGAGTGCATGTGTGTGTGTGGATGTGTGGATGTGTGTGTACGTGCAGGCCCCAGCCTGGGCCCAGGTCAAGCTGTCTTTGAGGGAACCAGGAGGTATGAAGCTAGGCAGCCTCTGTTGGTCCACCAGGATGGGGGTCCACCGTGAGGCATTGAAAGACTGGAAGTGAGTCAGGACAGAACAGGCGGAAGCCAGGAAATCAGGGGACATTCCCCGGTGAGACTCAAGGTCCAGCAGCTACTTAGATGGCTCATGGAATACACAGAGGTGCTGGAAGGGTCCCTGACCCCAGTGAGGGACTGCTCCGTTCACCACCCACTATGTCCCAGAATGGGGTGCTCACCATGGTTCTGCCTGTCACTGACAGTCAAGGCTGTCACCCCAGCAGGACTTTGACTACCTATATGACCAAGAGGCTGGCCTTACTGTTCATCTGTAATGGGACAACACATATGTGTCTGGTCAGACATGGATGGATAGAATGAGAGAAGATGTGGGCTGGGGCAGTCTGCACTCCCCACTGCCGGTCTCAAACCTCAGCAATGAGACACCCACTTGCAGACACGGGTCCCCACTGACACAAAACCACTGAGAAACCCCTTGCTCAGCTTGAGGAATCTGTGATCTGTCTCCTGAGACCATCCCTGACAGCTGTGGGTGGTGAGGGCCATGACTCCCCCTTTCTGACAGTGACCTGACTCAGAAGGACAGAAGGGCTACAGTGGGCCAGTTGTCCCATGCTGGGATGTGACCTGGTCCTGCCTGACCCTTGGATCCGGAACTATAGCCTTAGCATTAGTGAGAGTCAACAGCCCACTCTCAGAGCCACTGTGGCAGGCACATGAGTTTGAAAAGAAAAAAAGCACTCATTCCCTATCTTGAGAGTGCGTGAACGCCTGCAAAGCAATATAACCTATCATAGTCTGTCTCTCTTGCTCTGTCTCTCTGTCTGTCTGTCTGTCTTTCTATCTGTATCTCTGTTTCTGTCTCTGTTTCTCTCTGTTTTCATGTCTCTCTCTGCCTGTCTCTGTGTCTCTATCTCTCTCTGTCTCTGTCTCTCTCTCCAGGACTGGGCACATGCTAGGCGCACTCTCCCACTCAGCTCCATCCCCAGCTGTTGACATCTCTGGGCTTCTGGGCTTCAGTTTACTTCTTTATAAAACCAGGGGCCTGCTGGGTGCTTCCCTGGTTGCCTCCAGGAAGGGGACTATGCTGGTTAATGTTCTGTCAGCTTGACACAAGCTGGGGTCATCCGGGAAGAGGAAACCTCAACCGAGAAAATGCCTCTATCAGACTGTCCTGCAAAGTCTGGGGCGCATTTTCTTGGTTGTTGATGGATGTGGGAGGGCCCAGCCCACTGTGGGCGGGGCTACCCTCGGGCAGGTGGTCCTGGGTTGATAAGAAGGCAGGTTGAGCAAGCCACTGGGAGAAGGCTGGTCAGCTGTACACCTCCATGGCCTCTGTTTCACTGCAGATCCTGCCTCCAGGTTCCTGCCCTCTGAGTTCCTGCCTTGACTTCCCTTAATGATGGACTGTGAGTGAAACATGTAAACAAATAAACCTTTTCCTCCCCAAGCTGCTTTGGGTCACGGTCTTTATCACAGTGGGGAGCAAAGCAGGACAGGGACCCAAGCTGGCTCCTCCTCCCTGTGTGCCTCCACACAGCAAGAAGGGTCTCCTAGGAGCCTTTCCCAGGGTCTGCTTTCCCAGAGGACTTTCTCCTGACCTGTAGAGGCTGGGATGATGGAAGAGACGGGGCTGGCTTCATGAGCTCCCAGCTTGGTCGGAGCCCCAGCCACCCACTACCAACCCTTTGCCCAGGTTTCTCTCCCTTCTTGTTCTCTCAACCCCCTAAACCCCCCACAAACACATGCAACCCTAGAGTCTTCCCAGTCCTTCACCCAGACCTCATTGTTGGCTCTGTTTTCAGGGAAACCCCGGCCAAGTTGGGAGTAGCTATACAGTAGTTCCCTAAGTGTGTGATGGCCATGTGAACTCAGGGTGACCTCAGAAGAGCCCGAGCATAGCAGGTGTGTGACGGGTCCAGGACAGAGCGCGAGCAGACAGCTGCAGCAGACTGGGAACTCCTGAGTCCATGCACCAGCCGGAAAACAGTGCCCTTGTGCCAAGCCAGGTCCTGGCACCATCCTTGTCCATGAAGGCCGCTTTGTCACAGGACAAGTCAACCATGGGATACACAAGCAAGTAACTGGGGTCACACTAACGTGGCGGGGTGTGCAGGAATGTAGCACAGGTGTAGCGTGCTTTCCAAGGGTGACAGTTACTACTGTCAATCTCACAGCACCCCAAGTCCTAGGAGACAAACTTCCAGGCAAATTTATGGGGGCGGGTCTAGATTGGGTTAACTGAAGTGGGAAGACACTCCATAAAGTGAATGGCACCATCCCACGAGCTGGGGACTACCCCATGGGCGGGGGACCCGGACTGGATGAGAAGGAGCAAGTGAGCTGAGCACCAATGTTCCTCTCTCCTTCCTCATCGTGGACGCCTCACCAGCTGCCTCCAGCTCCTACCGCCAGGCCCTTCTCACTGTGATGGACTGTACCTTAAAACTGAGTTGGAATGAGGCCTCCCTTCCTCCAGCTCCTACCACCAGGCCCTTCTCACTGTGACGGACTGTACCCTAAAACTGTGAGTTGGAATGAGGCCTCCTTTCCTCCAGCTCCATCTGCCAGGCATTTTGTCGCAGCAACAAGATGTAACTGATACATCTAGCATGTGTGAGGTCTAATCCCCAGCAATGTAAGAAAGGAAAGAAGGGAGTGGAGGAAAGGAGGAGGAGGTAGAGGAGGAAACCTTAAGCCAGGCATGATGCCTCCTGAATTCCCAGTGCTTGGAAGGGTTGCCCAGAGTTCCTTGTCTGGTCTACATAGTGAGTTCTGGGCTAGCCTGGGCTACACAGTGAACACCCCCCCCCGCTTCAAAAACAAAATACTAAACACACCACACACATACACGCACGCACGCATGCACACACACACACACACACACACGCAGAATCCAATAGGAAAAAGGAAGAGAGTGAGGACATGTTTCAAGCCCTGCAGTGAGGCTGTGTCAGATGTAAGGAAGAAGACAGTATTCACTGGCAGCTGGGCAGGACGGCATTCCAGCTGGAGCTTGCACCTGAGACAGAGTGAAATCGGGTGGAAGAAGGATTAGCACGAACTGGGAGGTCCCCACATACCAAGCTGCAGCCAGCCAGACCTTCCTTGGCCCAAGGGTGTCACCTGGCCTCTGAGCTGGCAGAAACACCTGAGAGAGAGGCACAGATGTCCCTCCACCCTGCCAGCAGCAGCTGGGCCTTTGTAGCTGTGACTGGCTCCAGAGGGTGCTCACTTGAAGGACCTCAGCTGTGTCCAGGCTCCATGTGGTTCTGCCAGGTTTAGAAAAACTCCACAGAGAAGCGGGCCTGCCCCACATCAGGCCAGAGCTCAAACACAGACGAAAACCAGGCTTGGACAAGACATCTTGTCTCTGAAGCATCATGTCGCCGGCAGCTGTGCATTTCTGCTCAGCGTGCATAGCCCAAGCCATTTCAGAAGGAAGTGACAGAGCCAGGGGCTCCCCACAGGACAGGGGCTGTTATTGCTCTCCCAGCTTTCCATGCAAGGGTGGAGCCCTGACAATGGGAGAGAGTGGGGTTAGCTGTTAGGCTGGCTCCGCTGTGGGCATAGGGAACCCCTAAACTTCAGGAGCTCAGCACAACAGGAGTGAATCGCTCACTAAAACCATGTGACCATTGCCCCATGCCACACAGCCACTTGGGACCCAAGCCAGGGTAGCTTGCAGTTCCTCACTGGAGCAGATGGCCTTCTTAGACAAGTAACAGACAGACGCAGGGGCTTTCAGAGAAGCTGTCACTGGCTCCTCTCTGCTTTCGTCAAGAGGACACACATCAACTACCTCTCAGGTCACCAGGCCATGGTCAGAGAAGTTTCTGATGGCCCCTCTGGTGAACACAAGTACAACAGGAACGTGGGGTATCCCTGGACCTGGTAGCCTTGGCCGAGGGATTTAACCTCTTGGAGTCTCAATCATGGAGGTTCCTAGAGATGAATTGGGAAAGCACTTCCTGACTTGTAGGCTCTGCAGCAGCTGGCCTTCTGAGCTTCCTCCACCTCTTTGGTCCCTGACTGCACCGCTGTTGTCAGGGGAACTGTCCAGACTGTACTGCATTTCCTCTTACCTGTAAATAGGGAAGAGGCGGGGCTGCCGAAGCCGCTGAGGTGGGAGAACATGTGCCTAGGGTGAGTGCTAGCGTTGACTGTGAACCAGGCAGGGTCTAGAATCACCTGGGAGACAAACATCTGGACAGCTGGGTGAGGAAGCCTAGGCTGAGCTGAAACAGGAAGCCCCACACTTCATGGGCGGAGGTCCCTGAGGGAATGAAAAGGAGAAGTAGGAACATTCACCCCTCCTCTTCCCACACAGCTGCCTCAAGCTCTGGCCGGCCTCCGTGCCTTCCCTTCCATGATGGACGGTATCAAATAAACCCTTCCTTGAGTTGCCTTTGTTGGAGATTTAGTCATGGCAACAGGACAAGTAACTGACACACCCCGGCATGACCGAAGCACCACAGGAAACAAATGACTAGGTGTGGCAATGCACACCTGTAATCCCGGCACTCTGGAGGTGGAGGCAGAAGGGCCAAGTTTGAGGTCAACCTTGGCTACATTGCAAGTTCAAAGCCAGATGGTGCTATAGGAGATCCTGTGCTAAAACTAAACACATAGAAGGAATGGGAGAGGGAGGAAGGGGGAAAGGAGGATGGAAAAATGGAAGAGCCGGGAGACTGCTCGGCTGGAAAGATGCTTATCACACAAGCATGAGGACTTGAGTTCAAATCCCCAACACCCCTGCAAAAGTTGTATGCATCTGCAACCTGTAAAATACTATCAGCACTCCTGTGGAAGACAGGAGAAACAAAGAGACTGAGTCCAAACAAGGTGAGAGGTAAGGATCAGCACTCAAGTTGTCTTCTGACTTCCACATGCACATACATGAGAGAGAGGAGAGGGGAGAAATGGTTAAACAAGGTACAAGACATTGACCCTGCCTCCGTGCGCATGTGTACACAACACATGCACACAAAAGATGAAGAAGACATGGAACTGTAGCATTAAAGGTGATGGGGTCCATGGAGCTCCTTGATGCGATACGACCAATGCAGCCATCACAGGCCCCACCAAGGACATGGCATCAGAGCCTCCTGGACATGGCACTGGATGGCTGGGTTGGAAACAGTAAAGTGAGACAATGGCATTAAAAACTCAGGAGGTACTGGCTGTGTGCACTGTCTACACTCATGTACCCTGATATCACAGCTAGCAGGGAGACAGAGGCTCAGCAACGCCCCTCACAAAAGCCACATTCCAGCATGCAAAGAGCATGCAGGGAAAGCATATATCAGGGGACCCAGCCTCAAGGTGGCTGAGAGTAAAGAAATCTGGGTGTTCTCTCCAAAGCTGTGGCCAGATGTGACATCTGACATTTTCCTCTGCTTTGTACTCCTAGCCTAGGGAACAGGGCCCTTCCCCCATAATCCCTCAGGTGGCCTCATCACCATCAGTGCTTTTACAGTTGACTCCTGCACTACATTGAGTTGCTAAAGAAGGATGGGCCCTGGCTCATAATCGTACACCCTGCTTCCAGCTCATGACCCAGCATAAAGAAGATCTCACCAACTTTTAGTTAAAGGGAAGGAGACAGAAGAACAGAGAGGTGGACAGATGGATGGGTGGGCAGGTGGATGGATGGATGGATGGATGGATGGATGGATGGATGGATGGANTGGATGGATGGATGGATGGATGGATGGATGGATGGATGGATGGATGGGCAGGGATGGATGGGTGGGCAGGTGGGTGGATGGATGGATGGATGGGCAGGTGGGTAGATGGATGGATTCATGCATGGATGAATAGATGGGCAGAAGTATAGATGACTGTATAAGTGAGTGATTAGAAATGGGAGTAGATGGATACATGGATTTATGGATAGGTGAGTAGATACATGGGCAGATGAATGATGAGTGGATGAAGGGACAGATGAGAGGATGGATAAGTGGGTACATGGATAGATGGTCTGATATATGAATAGTTAAATAAGATAAGGGAGTATATGGATGGGTAGGTGGATGCATGAATAGATGGATAGATAGATGGATAACTGAGTAGGATAGGGAAACAGATGAATGCATGGGTGGATGGATGGGTGGATGGATGGATGGATGGATGGATGATGGATGGCTAAGTAGATAGATGGAAGAATGGATGCATGCATGCATACATACATAGATAGATAGATGGATAATAAGTGAATGAATGAACAGGGGACTTGAATGAGGAATGTCCTCCCTAGGCCCAGGAATTTTAATACTTGGTCCTCAGTTGGTGATGCTGTTTGTGCTTCCTCTTGCTAGAGGAAGAACATCACTGAGGGGTTGAGAGTTCAAAGCCCTACCTCACTTCTAGTCTGCTCTTTGACTCGTGTCTGTGATAGAAGATATGATCTCTCAGCTTCCTTCTCCTGCCACCACGCCTGCTCTTTGCTGCCATGCCTCCTTCCCATGGACTCTTATCATTCTGGTACCATAAGCTAAAATTAAATTTTCTTCCATAAGTTGCTTTGATGATTAGAGAAGTAGATTGATACACAGATTGAAGGATGAACAGGTGAATGACAGATACATGAATGCATGGATGGATGCATAGATAGGTCAGTGGGCAAAGAGATGGATGGACATGTGCTTGCATGAATGTGTACAAGCATGCATCGATATATGGATGTTTGGATGGATGAACAGATGAGAAATCAGATCTGTTAGCAGATGGATATCTGAGCAGGATGGGTAAGAAGATCAATAGGCACTGAGTCAATGGATAATTAGGTAAGCAATTGGATGGATGGGTGCATGACGGTGGATGGATGCAAGGATGCATGCTGGATGGGTAGGTAGATGGGTGGATGATGAATGGGGACAGGTGGGTAGAAGAACAGCAGGTATTGCCAACTCTACACTAAGTCTGAGGGAAGCAAACCCAGGGACTTTCCCAGGAACAAGGACCACACCTCCGCCAGCCCAGGCTGCCTTTGCCAGAGAAGGTGCTACATGAAGGAAGGAGGCCAGTCCCAAGAATCCTACACAAGAAAAAAAGACCAGGGCCTCACAGGCTCTGCCCACACATGACCCTGTTTTTTTAAATATTTATTTAATTATTATGTATACAATATTCTGTCTGTGTGTATGAC
>LOJH01007892.1:0-12677 GCA_001685095.1 Ellobius talpinus
ATCCATCCATCCATCCATCCATCCATCCATCCATCCATCCATCCATCCAGTGTTGTTTTATTTTATCTTAATGTTGTTGAGGATCGAACCCAGAGCCTTATACATGGGCAGTGCTTTATCACTGAGCCATGTCCCAGTCCTCATACCCCTCATTCAGGACCTGTGCTTTCACATTCAATGTTGCCAGGCCACCCAGTTCATATTAACCATTTCAGCTCCATTTTGAAGATGAGCAGTGTGTTCCGAGGGAGCGGACACTGCAGTAAGACCTCACTTTAAACAAACACAGACGTTGCTCTCTCTCTGAGTCTGAGTCATTATGGAACCCATGATCTTAATTGAACATTTCGTTCTGGATCAGCTTCTAAACATTAGTTTCATGGAAAATCATTTTATAGTCAGTTTTACAATTTTTAATGGTTCATCTATAAAGATTTCATATTACCCCGTTTTCTTACTTAATAAAAATTTTCTGGATATTTCCAGCTGTCTGCAAGTCTTTGAAGTTGTATAACTTATTTGGAGTATTTAAAAGCTGAGTGTGTTTTATGAGAAGTGAGACGTGTTTCTCCTGTGGTCTCCAGTCCCAAGAGCGGCCTTTCATCGCTCAGCGCTGTTCCCTGAGGAAACGGAGTGATTTATGAATGGGCTCTTTTTGTTGTAGTTGGTATTGTAGGGCATATGTGCTAAACTCAGGATTGATTTATTCTCAAGTGAACAATTTTTTCCATTCCTAGAAATAAAAGGTGGAAAAGACCCAGCGAGGGCCTCCCATTCTGTAAACCTTGTGAGAGGACATGCTTTGTCCAGCCTTTTCTTTGTCTCCTTAAAATGACTCAAATGGTGGGGCTCCATACGCTGCTTTGATCTGTTTTCTCCAGCTGCTTGGTCAGGAGCTGGAGTCTTCCAGTCCTTCTCCTCTCTATTCTTAGTAAGAAAAGCAGTCTTTCAGTGGGGTGGGAAAGTGTGAAGATGTGCCACATTGGTGAGTCCGATATAACCAAGTTACTGTGGTAGTAAAACACCATGTATGCTCAGAGATGCCTGCGTGAGACAGGCAGGACCTTTGCCCCTCAAGACTTTAAGCGTAGCATGCATGAGGGCCTCATCTAAATAAGTTGATCAATGATATTTTCATTATTTACAATCATTGCTGTGGTAGCTGAAGACGGCTTCTGGGTAGGGCATATAGATGAGCGGGGAAACAGAGAGAATGAAGGCTTTAAAACTCTGCCTTCCAAATGTTCTGCTCCTTTCCGCATTCTCTGCTGCACTCACAGGACAAGGTCACCCTTCTCAGTGGCCTGTCCATTAGGGCCCCTCCAGATCATCGCCCCCTGTTCCCTGGCTGGACTGTGCTCTTCTGTCGCAACTCCTGAGAGTTGTCTGGGACTTTTCCCTTCTGGTCACCTGTCCCTCCTTAATCAACAGTTGCCATAACGTGTGTGTGTGTGTGTGTGTGTGTGTGTGTGAGGCTTTCTTTTTTTAACCCCCCCCATCTTTTTTAGTTCAAATTTAACAGAAAAAATTGGCTGCCCACTGTAGCATGGCACTCAAGTGGCCGAGTGCTGAATATCTGTTCCTCTTTTGGATGTTAGGTGGTGGGATGCTCAGCTTTCAGCCAGCTAAGTGCATGTCCCCTGTTTGTCAGTGACATGGTCGGGCTGAACCAGTGACAGATTCCCTTGCACATAGTCGCCAACAGAAATTCCATTCACACTGACCTTTGTCATTTCTGATAAAGAGACTTGAAAGAGACGAGCCTTTAAAACTCTGTGCTCAAGGGCTGATACCAAGGAGGTATTCATTAGTCTCAGTTTTTCTTGTGTCTAGGGGGTTTTCATTCGTGCCACGTGACAGATATGAACATCTGCAGAGGCACCATTCACTTCACAGTTGGGGTGCTTAAAATTCTCTTCACCACCACTGAGATAATGATCTGTGTGGGGCACAGAAATGTGAAATCAAGAATAAAAGAATACAGCTGGGGTAAGGAAGACGGCTCAGAAGGTAAAGCATTGCTTTGCACTCAGGAGGACCAGAGTTCAGATCCCCAGCACTGTGTTAATGCAAGGCAGATGTGGCAGCCAGCCCCTATTCTCAGTGCTTGGGAGGCAGCCCCAGGGCAAGCTCGATAGCAAGATTATCCAACCGGAAAGTTTTGGGTTCAAGTGAGAGACCTTGTCTCAATGTATGGAGTGTGATACAGGATGACACCTGACATCAAACACTGGTCTCCACATGCATGTGCACTGCATCTGTGTGACTCATACACCATGTAAACATACATGCATGCCCACATACCATATACTTACACACATGCCAAGCAGTAATCATTAAAAAAGGACACAGCATATTGTTTG
Organism: Ellobius talpinus; assembly: GCA_001685095.1. Classification (NCBI taxonomy): domain Eukaryota; kingdom Metazoa; phylum Chordata; class Mammalia; order Rodentia; family Cricetidae; genus Ellobius; species Ellobius talpinus. The sequence continues at coordinate 2,364 of LOJH01007892.1, forward strand.
TCGTTAGATAGGCTGTGCATCTGCAGTACCATCTGGTCTAACAGTTGTGGCCTTGAAGTTGGGCTAGTGTACCCAATTTAGAGCATTTCCTGGAGACATTTTGCTATCAGCACTTGTGACAAGGAATTCTTCTAGTTAGAAACCACTGACATCAAGCAGAAGCGACCTCATATCTATGTGGTGCATCCTAGGCCTAGGATAGCCTGTGCATCTATCCACATCCTAAAAAGAATACCAAAAGTGCACAGACAGAACCACTGTCAGTTAGAGAAAGGCAGTGTTAGCAGCTGCCTCAGGCTTGGAAGACTTCTGATAGATAGTCCAAAAAGCTCCATTAATTATTATTTTTCACATCCTTATTAAGAGTCAGAGCAACTTACCAGGAACTAATCAGTTGGACAGTTGTTTTTGTTTGACATGGGTTCACCCACCCACACACCATATTGTTTTGGGGAAGTTACAAAAATATATTAAAGAGATATCATCTTCTCTCCAGTGTAGCCTCCTTTCCCAGTGACCCTTGCTCACTGCCAAGAGATTAAAAGAAAAAGATGCCAGGATAGAGAAATGGAAGCTTCCTGACTGTAGCCCAGGGTTCTGGGGTTCTCCAGCCTGGGAGTGGACTAGAGTGTGCACTGGGGTCCTCATCTCCCCAGACCTCCAGTGCATCTACTCTTTTAGAGAGGCTAACACTCCTGGCACATGCTATTAGCTAATTGTAGTAGGATGCCTTGGTTAATTGGATCCTGGAGAACATGTTGAGTCCTAAACTGTATGAGACTCTGAGCCCATCTCATCCCTCTGCCCCATCTTCCTCCAAAAAAAGATGAAGAGAAAGGAAGAACCTCAGCAGTGGAAGATGCTGGTTTTGTTTTTGATGGAGATTTGAAATAGAAAAGAGAATATGTTGTCAAATATTTTAACCATTGATAAGTTAGTTATCATGTTATCAGTTTAATAGGTTAATATATAGCTACAACTTTTGGTATTTTTATAAGAAAATACCTTTAAACCAGGCATGGTGACACATGTCTGAAGTCCAAGAACTTCAGAGGTGGAGGTGAGAGAATCAGGAACCTAAGTCCTCCACAGCTAACTAGAAGAGGATCAGGAACCTAAGTACCCCACAGCTTACTAGAAGAAAATCAGGAACTCAAGTCCTCCATAGCTAACTAGAAGAGAATCAGGAATCTAAGTCTTCCCTGGCTAACTAGAAGAGAATCAGGAATCCAGTCTTCCATGACTAACTAGTGACTGCCGTGGCTAACTAGTGAGTTTTAGGCCAGCCTGAGTTGTGTGACACCTTACTATCAAAAAACAAACACATGCACAAAAAGAAGGAAAATTCTATTTAAACTAAATGTGATGCTTCATTGAAACAAACAAACAACCCCTGAGCTCTTTAATAATTCTTCCTACTCTCAGGATGGGGATTAAATTTAGAGCCTGTGTATACTAGACAAGTATCTCATCACTTTCAGCTACATTGCCCCCCTCACCCTCAATTTTTTTTTAGAGCCAGGGTCTTGTGTAGCACAGGCTGACCCTGAACTCATTATCCTTCTGCTTCTGTCTTGAGTGCTAGAATAATCGGTTTTAAAAACACATTTTTCCATTCATTTTCCATTTAATCAAGTTTTGAGTTAAATTGTGTTATTGACTATCATAACAATCTCTTCATCATATGCCACTGTGCTTATAATAAAACACCTGTTCTAGAAATATTAGGGGACAAGAAGACTGTTGAGGACTAGATATAGTGGATCTAACCCTAGTATTTGGGAGGCTGAGGCAGGAGATTTGCTATGAGTTTAAGGACAGCCTGGGCTAAAGAGTAAGGTCATCTCAAAAACAAAACAAAACAACAACAAAGAAACCAACCAACCAAACAAATAATAATAAGTTGAAAACCTTCTGACTCTTTTAACTTATCTTAGTTTGAAGGCATGTATAAGAACGAAGCGGTAAGCCAGCAGATTCATGTTCTGCAAAAAGAAATAAGACAGTTCCAAGCAGAAGCTGCTCAGCCTCCGACACTTAACATTGTGGAAGCTGCTGTGCATGCGGAAAACCTGATCACGTAAGTCCTGTGATGTCCCCTTTCCAGTCAGCTTCGTTGTTGATAGTAATCGTCCATTGTACTCCCCCATAGTCATTTAGTATGCAAATCAAAAAACTAGAGACTTGGGGTCCAATCTGAGTAGCTATATTTTTATGAATGGTTTTATCGGAACTTAGCCATCTCTGTTACTCATAATGGCTGTGACTCACACACTTCAACAACAGACTTGACTGCTGGTAGTGCCGCTTCACAGTCCACAAACATAGAGGGTCTCCTGTCTGGCAGAGCCATGATACTGGACATGGACACCGGGGTGGGGATTGGCTGCTTCAGTTTTATACTCACCTGGGAACTCAGGTTGTAAAATGAAGTTCCTCACAATTCCTTACAGGGTTGAGGACTTTCCAGTGTACTCAGTGGCTTGCATTTGACCTTGTGGTTTTCTCTGAGAGCTCCTGGCATACACTCACCTTTCCTAAAGCCAACTGAACAAATTAACTTAACTCTACATCATGGCAAGCTGCTGAGCCCTTCAGTGAATTGAGGTGGCATGTGGAGGGCATTGAGTCCCCTGTGGGCAGGCTTGGGCAGGATTAGATCAGGTTAGCTACAGGCTGGTGTTTTTGTCACTGGGAAAATACTAGAAAAAGTGAGCCTTAGAAGAAAATCTTAGGGAAAGAATTGTAGGTTTATTTGTTTTATGTGTGTTAGAGTTTTGCCTGCATGTATGTACTTGTGCCACTAGTGTGCCTGGTTCCATCTCACCCTCAGGCGTATTCTGAATTTTAAAATGTACAGAGATCACGTTCTTGTGTTTAAAAATGTAAGGACTTCAAAAGTCAAGTAACTCTAAATTATATACAATAATGAAAAACTTTAATAAGTGCCAGGATGTTAATTGGTCCTTATAATAGCAGTTGACTTTTATTTTCCAGAGGTACATATAAAATCATTACTATATATCAAAAGTAAATTTTTGGGTAATTGATAGATACATATTTACCACATGTAGTATTTTTAAAGTGTTATTGCACAGGCCTCTGAAGTCGCTTGTAAATATTGCCTGAGGAGTGAGAAAAACAGAGATATTTGGGAATATGGATTATTTACCATGGACAAATATTGTGCTCATATTTTCTCACAGGGCCTTAGTGAATGCTTATAAGTTGCAGCCTACACCTGGGGTTCAGAAAATTGGCATCAGCCTCTTCTTTACTGTTGTGGATTATGTCAGCGATGAGACCCAGCGCCATCCTCCTACGAGGCAGTTCTTCACTTCGTGCATCGAGATCTTGGGGCAGGTAAAACCATTCCCGCTGTCAGCCATGCGCAGATACTGTGAGTTCCCAGGTCTTGACTAAATACAGTCAGAAGCCTTTGGAGAATTGCTGGCTTCCTATGATGTTGTTAGAATTTTTGGTCTAGAATGTTGCTTCTACAAATGAGATTAAATGGCGCACATCTGGAAGGCTAGGTAGATATCAGATTTTGGCATAGATTTTGGTATCACTAACCATAACATGACTGAAGTTCCTTTATCATTTGCAAGATAGTTTCTAATTAATTTTTAAAGTTTGTCTTCACACTGACTCTGTATAGTTGATATCATTCCTGTCTTGAAAATGATCAGCAGAGTGGATTCTAGTGGCATAGTCTGTAATCTCAGCTGCTTAGGATCCCAAGTTCAAGACCTGCCTAGACTACAGAATGAGTTGAAGTCCAACATGGGCAACTTAGCAGGACCGTGTCTCAAAAAGTTAAACAAACAAAAAAACCCAAAAAAGTAGGGGCCGTAGCATGCATGAGACCTTAAGTTCAATCCCCAGTGTTGCTATAAAAGGTTTTTAAAAAGAAGCAAGTGGCCTTTGAAAGACGAAGCAACTTCTCTAAAGCATGCACCTGTGAATGTTGGGGCTAAGAAATGAGCCCAGGGCTTCCAGCTGAGTTCAGTGCTGCTCTCCTGACTGTCGCTGCCTCCCAGGTCCTGTTTCTGCCACCATTTATTTACCTGTTTTAACAGTGCAAAGGCAAGGTATTTATGCAGATTTATGGATGTGTTATAAAGGAAATCTACTTGTTTGAAAAATGTCAACCCTGGCCACACATTTGCATCCAAACTTAATTGATCACTTGGATACCAATAAATGGGATGCCAATCCGACTCAACCACTTGTTCTTTTTCTGGGATTTTAACTCAGGGCCTTGCCTATGCTAGGCAGGCGCTCCGCCACTGAGCTGTGTCACCAGACGATAGTCTATTTTCTTCTAAGAACTTTGTTTCTCATCAAAGTTAATATGCTAATAATACTGTATGAGCTATACAGTATAGAACCCAAAATCTAAGAAAATGTTCTCAAGATTCTAAATACCGTGGGATAGTAGTAAAATGGCTATAATTTGAGTTATAAACATGCTCTGTCATTTTTATCCCTACATAGATACTTACATAGACACTTCAGACAGATATGTGCTGAGTTATTTCCTGTACACTGAAGTGTATCTTTTAATTTCCCTTGCTAGTAAGTACAGGCCTGCCTGTTCATGTCAGATGTCTGTTCCATGACAAAGACATGCTGTACGATGTTGTGCTCACATCTTTTGGGTGACTATTTTGCTAAAGTCTCTCTCTTTTTTCTACAATAAGGCTGAGATAATTGTTCTTACAGTATTTTCTTTAGTATTTACTGTTTTCTGAAAATGTGACTGCTATATCAAAGGAATTTGGTGTAACTGTATATTTATATTTTATAGCATTATGTGCCTTTGCTCACTACCCTGCTGGGAGATTTGCTATCATAACTAACATTAGGAACTACCATTCTTATTAAAGCTTTGTCCCTGTATGGACCAGTGTTTGTAGAACTGGAGATTGAGCCTTAAAATTTGGCTGATCTGATAAGGGAAGTAGAATGCCAATCCTTTCAAAAGTTGTATTGCTATTATGCTGTGTGTGTGTGTGTGTTTAAGAATATGTATGAATGGAGACCAGAGCTTTATCACTTTCTGCCTTTCTTGAGACAAACTCTCACTCAATTTGAGCTAGGCTGGTTGCCTTGTTAATAAAAACCCAGAGACAGATATTGGGGCTCAACCCAAAGATCAGAAAAGCAAAGCAGCAAAGCTACTAGAGAGCTCTACCTCTAAGAAATCATCAGACTGAAAAAGAACAAGTTCTTGTCTCATCCTGCCTTATATTCCTCTCTAGCACTGGGATTAAAGGCATGTGATTCCCTAGTACTGGGATTAAAGGTGTAGGCCACCATTACTTGGATCTGTTTCTGGATTGATCTTGTGTAGCCCAGGGTGGCCTTGAACTCACAGAGATCCATCTGCCACTTCTCTCAAATCCTGGGATGAAAGGTGTGTGCCACCACTGCCTGGCCTCTAGTGTCTTAGTTTTACCCTCTAATCTTCAGGCAAGCTTTGTTTATAAAACATAAATAAAATGCCACTATAGCTTGTGATCTTGATGTCTCTGCCCTCATCACCCATCAGTTCCAGGCACACAGCCACTGCTCCTGGCTCTTCATGTTGGTGCTTGGGATTAAACTTGGGTCTTCCAGCTTGTGCAGCATACACTCTTCTGAACTCTTTCCCGAGCCTCTGTATTTAAAGTTCTCTCAAATTATATGTCTTTTGGTATGTTTATTGGTGGAGTGTGTGCGTGTGCACACATGCACGCTTGTGTGTGTGTGTGAAAGAGAGTGTGCCTGTGTGAGTGTGCATATGTGTGAGAGTGTGCATGTGTGTGAGTGTGTGTATGTATGTGTTACTGATTATTTTCCTTTGTACATTTTTTGGGTTTTGATGTGATTAGAAGAGTCCTTCCAATACTAAGTTACTAACTTAGTATTTGGAGAGCAATGTAAGTATATTTTTCTGACTCTTTTTTAAAACACTTTATGATTTTTTTTGTATCTCAGTGAAGTTAAAATTTTAGTAAGTCATACCTGTGAGCCCTGCCTATTATTTTTATTGTGATCATCCTTAGAAAAGCCTTCCTGACCCTGAGACTACTTAGAGGATCACTTAGATTCTAGTGCATCTTAGCCTTTGAGCCACATTAATTAAGTTATTATTATCATTATTATTATTATTTGAGACAGGGTCTCACTTTGTAGCTCTGGCTATCCTGGAACTCACTGTGTTGACTAGGCTGGCCCCAAACTCACAGAGTTCCTCCTGCCTCTGCCTCCCTAGTGCTAGGATTAAAAGTGCTTGATTTTAGATATCTTCTGATTTTCTATTTTCATCCACAAGAGCTTATTTTACCTTACTTAGCACCGTTGAAGACTGACTGCCTCAGAGAAGCGGCAGGGAAATTGAGAGGCAGCCCCTTTATTTTGTGCAGGTGTTTATCAGCGGCACTAGGTCAGAGTGCAGGAAAGTGCTGCAGACCATCCTGAAGAACAGACGCCTCTGCTCCCTGCTCTCCCCGTTCTTCACCCCCAATGCCGCGCCGGCAGAGTTCATCCACCTGTACGAGAAAGTGGTGCAGTTCTTAAGCGAGGACAGCAGTGACATGATTTTCATGCTGCTCACCAAGGTACTAATGATTCCACCTGGGAAAATGGGACGCAACTGTTGCTTCCCATGCTGAGAGGCCCTTTCCACACTGCGTGATCTCAGATTAGCCCGACTTTACAGCCTCCCCATTGTGGGCAGGGCACCGGCTGTGCTGCACAGTCATACTCCAGAGTGTGACTCTCAGAGCACGGCATCCCAAGCTTTATTTTGTTTTGTTTTTTTTGAGACAGGGTTTTTCTGTGTACGCTTGGCTCTCCTGGAACTCACTGTGTAGACCAGGCTGCCTCGAACTCACAGAGATCCGCCTGCCTCTGCCTCCCAAGTGCCCGGCACTTAGTACAGTCATGAAGTATTCCTCATGAAATACTCCTCATGAAAGAGGAATTTAATAACCCTTTTAAATGTATCTTGAATTTGCTTCTATGGTGTTTGATCTGTGAGTCATTACATGTCAGATTCATATTTGAATACACCTGGTCTAAATAAGCTTCCCTTGTCCTCATCCGAATAGAAGACTTTCTGAGCAAGGCAATGACTTAACCCCTCGGGAATGTCAGCACCTTTAATTATGCTTCTGTGACATTTATGAAGCAATGGGTCCCTGGTGCTTTTAAGGGTGAAGAGACTGAGCCCAGTCTATAACAGAGGTGAATATATTTTATGGTGTGGGATGTTGGAGGATTCCAACAGTCTGAATATTATAAGCTGAGGTAGGTAACAAACACCACTAAAAAGATGGCTGTTAAATAAGCTCCTAAAGTGGCTGCTTGGTTCTGACACTAGCACATGAAGGACCACTCTGAAACTCTGATGAGGCCTCAGAGGGAACTTATAATAAGGCAGAAATGTATGGCATTTTCAGAAATAGAATGGAAGTGTAAGCCTACAGTGAATGGTTAGTTAGTGAGTGGTTTTTTGCTTTGGGTTTGTATTTTTGCCATGCTAGGTGTCAAACCTAGGGTTGTGAACATTCAAGGTGAGTGTTCTGCTTCTGACCACATCCTTAACCAATCCCAAGTAAGATTTCATACTTCAAAAGAAGGTTGTTGAGCTGAGGACATGACATCAGCTCAGAGACTCGATGGAGATGGTGGCATCATGGTGTGCATCAGTTAATTCACTCGTGCACTTGTGTGTGCATTTTAGTTTCTGTGTTTGTACACAGCTAACTGCAAGATTGCCTCTGAATCTAATTTTCTAATGTAAATAAAACTGCTTCTTGTTTCTGTTTCTTTTTTAGTTCGATGTTAAACAATGGTTAAACGCCACTAAACCTCCTCTGTCTGATCGTACCAGGCTTCTGGAGTCCATTCACTTGGCACTTACTGCCTGGGGCCTTGAACCAGATGAAGATATTTTGATGCCATTTAATCTTTTCTGTAAGCACTGGACTCACCTTCTACTCTACCAGTTCCCTGACCAGTACAGTGATGTTCTCAGGCTGCTGGTGCAAAGTAAGTGTCTCCATCTGGGTGTGATTGGTAAGCGCTCAGTGAGTGTCTGCTAGCCCATCCCCACTCTGTAGATGCCATCTAAAGGGTTAAGTGAGGCTAGAGATGGCTCAGCAGGTGACTTTCTTACCACCCTTGCCTGATGACTACAGTTAGGTTCCTAGAAGCCTTGGTGAAAGGAGGGAACCAACACCCCAAGATTGTCTTCTAATTCCATATAGAGTTCTATGTTATGTTAAATCTCCTCTCTCACACATCATACACATACACACTCATCTCACACATCACACACACACACATCTCACACTCTCTCACACATCACACACACACTCTCACTCATCACACACACTCTCACACATCGCACACACACACCTATCTCACACACTCACACATTGCACACACACATTCATCTCACACACTCTCACACATCACACACACTCATCTCACACATCACACACACTCATCACACACACTCACACACACACTCATCTCACACATCACACACACTCACACATCACACTCACACTTATCTCACACATCACACACACATCACATGCTCTCACACATCACACACACTCATCACACACTCTCACACATCACACACTCATCACACACTCATCACACACACTCTCACATCACACACACTCTCACATCACACACACTCACACACATCACACACTCACATCACACACACTCACACATCACACACTCTCACATCATACACTCTCACATCACACATACTCTTTCACACATCACACACACTCACACACATCACACACTCACACATCACACACACTCATCACACATACTCATCACACACACTCTCACACATCACACACACTCCCACACATCACACACACTCTCTCACATCACACACACTCTCACACATCACACACTCACACATCACACACTCTCACACATCACACACACTCACACATCACACACTCTCACACATCACACACACTCACACATCACACACTCTCACACATCACACACACTCTCACATCACACACACACTTATCTCACACACTCATCACACACACTCATCACACACACTCTCTCACATCACACACTCACATATCACACATACTCTCACACATCACACACTCTCACACATCACACCCACACATCACACACACTCTCACATCACACACTCTCACATCACACACACTCACACATCACACACACTCACATCACACACACTCATCACACATACTCATCACACACTCTCACACATCGCACACACTCATCACATACTCTCACACATCACACACACTCATCACACACACTCACATATCACACACACTCTCACACATCACACACACACTTATCTCACACATCACACACACTCACACATCACACACTCTCACATCACACACACTCACACTCATCACACACACTCATCACACACACTCATACTCATCACACACACTCTCACACATCACACACACTCTCACATCACACATACTCACACTCATCACACACACTCATCACACACTCAAACTCATCACACACTCACACATCACACACACTCACACTCATCACACACACTCTCACATATCTCACACTCTCACACTTCATACACACTCTCAAACATCACACACACTCATCACACACACACTCATCACACACACTCTCACACATCACACACACTCTCACACATCACACACTCTCACATCACACACACTCTCATATCACACACTCACACTCATCACACACACACACACTCTCACACTAATACAATTTCTCATCACAGTTGAAGGGTGGGGTCCAGTGCCATCTGTGGAGCTCACTCTCAGTTAAGTCGCTTTTTTGTCTTTTCTTTTGTCTTTTTCCACCATGTATCCCTACAAATTTGATTGAATTATTATCATCTTCATCATCATTTATTTGTAAAGTACACATGTTCTTTGTTCCGGGTTGAAAGTGGTTTGGGAAAAACACAGACCTGTTGTCTCTGGCCCTTCTCTAGGCTCTGCAGAGCAGCTGCTGAGTCCTGAGTGCTGGAAAGCCACTTTGAGAGCCCTGAGATGCGATGCCCCAAGCAGCCAACAGGGGGCAGCTTCTGCGGACAGCTCCGTGCTTCATAGTGCCTCAGAGATTCTCTTGTCAGACAAGCAGGTGTGAGCTTTTGGTCTCGGGCAGCTTTGTGTATTCTTTCCCATTTTCCTTGCTGTGCATTTTCAAACAATTGGAGCACATTTAAAAGCTGCGTTTTTTGTTTTTGTTTTGGTGTGTGTGTGTGTGTGTGTGTGTGTGTGTGTGTGTGTGTGT
>LOJH01007893.1:0-21245 GCA_001685095.1 Ellobius talpinus
GCCTTCAGCTGCTCTTCCCTGTCTAGAGCCTTCTAATTGAAGTGACTAAAAGCTATGCTTTGCCTAGAGGATCAGAGGATGGGATTTTCACCTGTTGGCCATTGACTGCAGGGTATTTAAGCCTCCATGGTGCTATGAAAGAAGGGCTTTGTACCAGTGATTGGAGGTCCGTGTGTTGGTCTGTCTCTGCGTGTGTTTCCTCAACCTCCAACCCCTTGCCCGAAGCTCATGAACTGGATTCTAGCGGGGCGGAGGCGGGCGTGGTGCGCAGCAATTTACCAGCCTGTAACTGCTGAAGGAACTGTCATTTAAAATTGATCCAATAGGCTATCTTCAGACCTCATGGTTTTGAGGGAGAATTCCGGAAGATGTCTGAAAAATATCATTTTTGCAAAAACTCTTCAAGAGAACAGGAACAGATTTTCCAGAGTTCGTATTAGGAGGCCACCCTCATCACATCCCAGCATACAAACAAATCTCAGACCATACTGCAATATCCCTCTTTCATATAAACACCAACGTCCTTAACAAAGCAGCAGCTAACAGAATTTACAGATCTATTTTTTAAATGAATTCTCTGTAACCAGCTGGTATTTAATCCAAGTTTTCAAGAATGATTCAATATTTAAGTCAATCAATGTAGCTGTCATAGTAACAAGATATTGAAGAAGAACCACAGTATCATGTTAATGAATGCGGACCAGGATTTGACAACACTCAAATATGTAGTCTAGTAAAGTTGAGCACACACATATGACACGTGTGTGTGTGTGTGTGTGTGTGTGTGTGAAGAGAGGGAAAGGTCCTCGATTTCATAGAAGGGGTTTATAAAATCTTGCACCTAACATGCTTTCTGGTGAGACAATGAATAATTTTCCCTTACGTCAGTCCATGTCTGCTCTCACCACTCACATTCAATAAGGTACTGGCATTTCTATCAAGGCAACTAGATACAAAATGGGGTCCAAGAGCAAATAAACTGAAAGGAACGGATAAGAGTTATCACCTTCTAGATGACATTGTCTCCATAAAATCCCGAGGAATGTCTAAATTTCAAAAGGAAACGGGCTGGGGAGACGGCTCCATTGATGAAGAGTCTGCCACAGAAGCACAAGGACCCAAATCTAACCTTCAGAACCCATGTCATAAAACAAAAGGAAAAGGGGAGGGGATGGTAGTGTGCACTTGCGATAGCAGAGATGTGGGCATCCCAGGAGCTCCTTCACCAGCCAGCCTGGCGCAATCATCCAGCAGGTCCCACAGAGAGACTTGGTCTCAGATAAGTGGGCAGCATCTCAAGAAGGACACCTAACACTGATTTCTGGCTTCCACACACGTGACTTATGCACACACATGCGCCTTTACACATACACACCTACACACAAGAGTGTCTTTTCAATAGATAAAGCTATAAATTGAATGACTTTGATAAGCTGTTGATACACGAGGTCAGCACGCCAAGCGGACTGTGTCCTTCCTTCCAGGACTCCTGACACTTCCTCCACTTACCCTTGTGCCTGAGAAAATCCTACCCTAAATATATGATTTTATGATATATATCTACAAATCAAATGCTCACTGAAATCATCAGTAGGCTATATATACATGTGTGTATATATATATATGAATAATAAAGAACAGATTATAAATCTGAGAGAGAGTGGGGGTGGGAAGAGTTGGAGGGAAGAGAAGGAGGGTGGAATGATGAATATAGTACTTGTGTATCAAATTCTCAAAAACTAAAAACTTAAGTTAAAAAATAAAAAGAACAAATTTTTGAACCACAAGCAAATGGAATAATATCAGAACCATACTTAGTAAAAGAACGATAAAGAACAGTGCATATGATGCAGTTATATCACATGCAGTGCCAGCTGTAAAGAACAGTGCATAAGATGCAGTTATACCACATGCAGTGCCAACCCTAAAGAATAATGCATAGGATGCAGTTATACCCACATGCAGTGCTAGCAGATGAGAAACTATTCTACGGTAGAAAGAAGTCTGAGTGTCGTTTACCCCTGAGGTGGTAAAATTGGGAATAAATCATAAAGAGATAGCAATGCCAAGTTGTGTGTCACAAATGCTTTTATTTTTCAAAATCTACTGAATGGCACACTTAATATCAAAGCATTTTATTGAATAAAAATTTATTGACAATAAGAACTTTAGGCAAATAGGTAGTGGCAAACATGCTGAAGTATTCAGGATTGAAATATTATGATGCACAATTTATGTCATAATTCTGCCCCCCAAACACACAGTGGGCAGACAACTAGATAGTTATTTTGATAGGCAAAGTGATAAAACAGCTATTTGGGGTTGTTGGTGGTAGTTTTGTATTAGGAAGGAGATTGTCCCTCTAGCTGAAGAAGTGTAGTGTATGTAATTCTACTATAATCTCAGAAATGCTATTTGTAAATGTGGGCAAGATTATCCTAAAATTTAGGATAAGACTAAGGAAACAGAATCAATAATACAGTTGTAATAAGAAGAAAACATTGGGAGTCACTCTGTTGGAATGATTTCAGACCCAGGTAGCTTCAGAAATGAAAATGTGTCTTGATAAAAAAAAAAGAAAAAGAAAAAAACACACACACGCAATAAAAACCCACATAGCTTGAAGAGCAGAACAGAACACTTTTGAGTACAGCCAACTGAAAAGAGTTCAGAGGAGGAAAGGCGGTGCTTTTCAGGGGTACTGCCTGGGTAGCACCACAACCACAGGTGAGACAAGTAAGACCAAGACTCACATCCTACTCCTGTAATCAGCACAGGCCACAGTTACATTTAGACATAGCCCATGTTGAGTTAGGGTGGACTCCGTGGGAGAGTACCTCCCTAGAATGCATGAAGCCTAGGTTTAATATCTACCAACACACACACACATATGCGTTCACACACCATACACACATATATGCACATACCACACACACACAAACACACACCTTAACCACACTGGTAGTATTCAAAAACAAAAAAAAGAACAGACTGTACTTCAACATGTGAACCATAACACAAAATGTGACTCATTCACCGTGTAGAGTACTACTCAGGAAAGAAGAATGGAGCGCTAGGACACATGACCACTAGGGAAGACCTCAGGACTATTCACTGAGTGAAAACTGCAGCTGTCCAGGTCTTCTGTGTTGCAGCATTTCCATGCTATATCATAATAGTATGTAATATATACATGCCACGTGTTTGTATCTATAGGTAGACATACACATACTTCTTGATGTGGGCTGACCGGTGATTACCAAGGCTTGGGGCAGGTGGTGAAGCAGACAATGCAAGCACAGCTGGAATGGGACTGCAGTGGTGACAGCTGGCACGAAGCTCCATTTCTATCATTTACTGCAGTGATATTTACACAAGCCTGCACACTTCATAGAACAACACGGAACTGAATGCACACTCCACTCTCTGGACAGTGTCAGCCTCCTGATTTTGATGTTCTCCTACAGACAAGTCCATGGCAGTCATGGAAAGCATCACAAGAGTGCAGGACAGACCTCTACACTGTATCCCTTTAACAAGTCACAGTGAATGCACAGGATGGATCTCTGCCCTGTCCACCCTTAACGAGCCACAGAGAACAGCACAACACACCTCAAAACATGTCCCCAGCTATGCGTGGATGATGCTTGGGAGACGTGGCACAAAAGCAGGTGGACATAAAGAAACCCTGGTGTTTGCCTTGAGAGCCGTCACCACTGCGGGGTAGGAACATAGACCATCCTGTGGCTTCCTTGGTTTAGGAGAGATGCTGAAGCAGGAAGAAACAGGGGCCAGTCATAATAAATCCAAAGTGCTTCGGCTTTCCCTGTGGACTTCATTATAGAGGTGTATGTAGGCGGAAACAAACAGCTTTAGGAAAAATTTCTGTTCATTCACTTAGGAGGAAAGCCTGGTCTTGCTTTGTGGGCTTCAGATCTCATGAGGAGCAGTCCCCACACCCTTTCCTCCACGCTCCTTTCTGGAACTCCTCTCCCCAGGTCTGAAAAGAGGCGATCAGCTCGCACCATCCTCTGCTGGAATGTTGCCTTTCTCCCAGATTCTTCTGTACTGGTCATCTTTCTAGCTGCTCTTAACTCAAAAGCTGTGTTATATTTCTGTAGAGAGTGAATCTCCATCATGGTTGCAAACAGGCAGGGGCAGCAGTGTCTATGACCACAGCTCAGGATCCAGTGTAGTTGCTTTCAGCAGCCTGGAAGGGGACACTTGGGAAGTCCGGGCGCGGTGGTTTGTTGGGCATAATTTTTTCATTTGGACATGAGGAGGCCCTGCTGTTCTCTCCCATCCCTCCATCTTGCAATTATATCCTCTGTTTTATTTTCCCTAAGACTGCTACAGGAACAAACACATTTTGAGGAAAGGCAGCTTGGGGATTCCTAAGTAGAGTGGCTTATCTCGACATCTCTTCTTAAGTCTTTGACCACAGCCCAGTTTCTGAGAGACGTCTGACTTCGTTAATAATTTCTTTGGAAAATTATAGAGCACAACATAAACAAGTTTAGGAGCAATTATTTAAAGAAGTCAAGCATGCCTGTGTTTGTTTTTGTTTTCCAAAGAACCCCAGAGAAGACATTCAGCCGTGTCCTAGGAACGGATTGTGTCTGGCAAGAACTGCCGACATGAACCAGAGGAATGGCCCTCTGTGCTTCTTGGCTCCCTCTGTGTACATGTTTTTGAGGCTTTTCCTCTTGGCAGCCTGTATTTTAATGTGTTTCTCGGGATACATGGAAGGCTGAAGAGGACCACTCAGCCCACAGCTTTTATCCCACTCTGTCAAGACGTCGCTGGTATCTGTCTCCTCCGTCTATGTCCCCAGGAAACCACAGAAGGCAACTTACAAACAGGTGACCTTCCTGCTGTCCGACCAGCTGGAGCTGGGACCGTGGTCCAGAAGATCTCTGGAGTCAGCCCATGGGAGTGATGAGGCAACTCTCAGGGAAGAGGAGTAGGCAGACGGCAATGTCCAAGACGGCGGCAAGCTGTCATGCTGTGAGGACGCTGTGAGTCTCAAGATCGGCGTGGCATCCTCATTAGAAATGATGGAATCAATTCTCCTCACTGGGTCTCTGGGATGCCTAGTTGATATTGAGTGGGAGAGGAAAATTATTTAATTTCCAGGGTTGTGAAGGGTATGGGAAATCATGGCATGGAGCACGACATGGCTTAGAATGCTTTGGCTTTACACCCCCCCCCGGCGAGAAACCATTGCTTTCTCTTTCGGTCATTAGAGAGAATTACAAATTATTTTGAGAAGAAAAATGTCCCTTTAGTGACTATAAACAGTTTCTATGGCCGCCCTCACCTTTTAAAAGATGCTATATTTTGCAAAAAGTGAGATTGCATCCGACAATTGCAGAATCTCTGGGCTCTGAGCAGGCAGCCTCCTCCAATTAAGCGTCCTTCCAGCATCTGCCGCAATATTTTGCCAATAAGCCGTTCCAATCCAAATATAGTTCCGATTCTCTAGCACTTTCGGGTAGCAATTAAGTGTGTCTTTTTTAACATCCCCGTGTTGCGTTCGGCCTCCGTTCTGCAGCCACCTGCAGTCTAATTCTGGCCTCCCCTGCACTCTGCATGCTCCAGCACTGTCGCCTGCCTGCCTGCCCCGCCTCACCTCTCTAACCTTCTGAGAACAAAGGAAACTCTTGGCTCTGTGTTCTTTGCCACCTGGGATATGAAGCAATGAGCCCTCCGTGTTCCCTTGGCTACTGAAGAGACGTCTGTCTGTCCACCTAGACAGTCCTCCTTGTTTCCCAGACCCTCCGAATAGTCACCCACCCACACTAAAGCACCCACTAAAGCACCTGAACAGGCAGTTGTGTGTTCTACAAACCCGTCCTGAATTCCTCCTCACAATGTTCTGGGAAGGCACTGTCCTAACAGACTCTGGTGCTGGTGGAGTGGCTCCTAATGCAATCTCTGTCCCTGCAGTGGGGACCAGAATGCAGGAAAAGCTTGCTGGGGGTGAGGAAATCATCAGGGAGAAGAAGGAGGTAGGAAGAGGCCAAGGACCAAGGCAGTCACGGGGTTGATGTCACCCCACAGGGGAAACCTGAGCATCAACCAACAAACCATGCCCCCCAGAGGTCTCCTCTAAGGTGGGGGGTAGGTTCTCACATTCACGTTGGCAGTCGTGAGAAGTTTGGAGCTGGCAGAAAAGGATGAACATGAAGGCCAGCATCCCAAGGCCTCAGTGAGTGACTGGGAAAGCAGATCAGCTTCCCTGGGATTCTATACCACAACTTCCCCTGGGTTCCCGCCAAGACTGCTGCCTACTGGCCCCCACCCACCCCACATCTTCATGTCTCTTACCCTCCCTTACTACAAATCCCCACCTATATCCTAAGGTCACACTTTCTGACGCATGCTATCTTATTATTTGTCCTGCTCACCCCCTGAAACTCTCGTCTGTGCAAAGCAAATCTCTCGAAAAAGCTAGCCTTGAGTGTCAGCTTGGCCTGCTTTCTAGTTGTTGTGTTCCTGGTATTGCAGTTCCAAGACTCGGGGCAGCCTTTTACCAGAGAAGACAGCACCATCCCCTTTCTGGACCCAAGAGCAAAACTCCCTCCAGCTCTGCTGCTTCAATGCTCACAGATTCTTTCCTGAGCCTGCATACTGACCACAAGGTAGCTCTCATCATCAGAGTGGCCTGCTAGTGGCCCTAGTCACAGGCTGCAAAGCCATGATAAGATGGCCATTGCAGAACCACAGACTTTGAATGAGGTAAGAGAATCTCATCTATTGCCAGACAATGATTATGGATTTGTGAAGGAATAAACCACTCCTTTGTGGCCCCAAGTTGGTGGTGAGTTTGCGTGGCAGCCCTGGCTAGTGCATAAACTTTCATATCAATAATTGCCATAAAATGCCCGAGTCTGTGTTCCATGGCCATTGCACCCCTCTCCTATCTATCCATATATTGATGCTCCAATACCCTCTCAAGGTAAGTGAAGAGGCAGCAAGAAGTGAGTGTGCATACCGGAAAGTGTGCTCACTCTTTCTCCAACTTGGCATTTAACTTTCGCTCTGCAGACCTGAGAGTGGTCAATATGTGAGCCACCCAGAGCATCTTTCTGGAAGGCTCGGGGGAGCTATGCAGTCCATCTAGACTCTGGCTGTGACAACTTGCTTCTCCATGCTGTAGGGAGCATCCCATGTATCCTTGGACCTCTGAGTTGCAGACATCAGTATGCCAAAAGAGATGTGACTCATTTCTGGTCCATGTCCAGAGTCCACAAACTGTCAGCCTTTGCTGACACCAGGTTTTTCATTTCCTATGATTTTTTGAGTTGTTTTGAAAACATGTCTGACTTTATTTACTACAAAAAATAGATGAAAGAGAAATGTTGAGATCATGTCTACTATTATCTCTGGAAATATCTGGACTGTGTAGATATGTTGATGATATGGGGGTTATTTTTGTGAAAGGATACTTTAGTTTCTGGGCAGATTGTTATATATTTTATTCCTTTGGTTTTGAAATATCTCTAAAGGAAAATGTGACTTTTGAAATATCTCTAAAGGAAAATGTGACTTTTAAAAATTATTCTCTATGTCCTCTTGCTAACTACAAAGTTTATCAGAACATTTTTTAAACACTCTATCTGTGAATATAGCCATGATTTTCTGTGCCCATTTACTCAATCCTTCTTTTTCTCCTCTTCTATATCTTTGTCTTTCGAAGAAGAGGATTGGACGTATGCTGTAGCCCACAGCTCACTGCATCCTATTTGTAAATATGATGCTGATCTTAGTTTTTAAAGTTTCCCTTAAACTAATAATTAGAAGAAAAGCATTGATTAACTTAAAGGAGCAATCCATTTCAAATGCCTCCTAACACATTATGGCATCATAACAGAGGCATCTCTGTAAAAATGTAAATGAGAATCATTGTTGTGGGATAATCTTTTTATACACTGTAAAGATGTGTCTCTGCCTAAAGTGCCTGTAATTGGTTTAATAAAGAGCTGAATGGCCAATTGCAAGGGAGGAGAGAAGGGGTGGGACTTCCAGGGAAAGAGAGGAACTAGGGGTTAGAATCTAGGTGCTCAAGAGACACCAAGGAGACATCGAAGAGGTCGGACATATAGCACAGAGGGGAGGGGGCCAAGCCACATGGCAGAACACAGATTAATAAAAACAGGCTAAGTTATAAGAGCTAGATGGGGACAAATCTAAGCTAAAAGCCAAGCTTTCACAATTAATAAGAAGTCTCCATATCATTACTTGTAAGCTGGTGGCCCTAAGAAAAGTCCAACTACAATTGCAAATGCCATTTATATTTTTCCTGTACGTATTAATAAATTCTGAGGTTGTCCTGGAACCACTGTAGCAAGAGTGCAGACATCTATACAGGGGCAGCAAGGCCAGAATTCTGCAGATGATGCAAATGTCAGTTTGAAAAATGCTTGGCTTTTTTTCACCCTTTTCTGGGTTCCTAATATGAAAGGTTGAGTATAAACTTGAGCTCTTCCTTTTTTAAGATTTATTTATTTCATATTTCTGTTTTGTCTGCATGTATGTCTGTGCACTACATGGAGGCTAGAAAGGAGCACCAAATGCTATAGAAGGTTGTGAGGAACCATGTGATTATTGACAACCCAACCCAGGTCCTCTACAAGAGCAGCCAATGCTCTCAACCGCTAATCCATCTCTCCAGCCTCATCTTCTTTTTTAATATAAGCATTTAATGGAATAAAATTTCCTCCAGTTACTAGAATAGCTGCATCCTACATGTGTCTAAGTATTTTCCTTCTTATTCAGTTTAGACTATTTCCCTGTTCCCCTGAGACTTTTCCCGGGTCTTACAGAGCCTTAAGAAGATGTAGTTTAATTTCCAAGTGTTTGGAGACTTTCTTCCTTTTCCTCTGTATCTGATTTCTGTTTCAATTCCATTATATCTAAAATTCTCTGTACAATTTCAATTTTCCCAAATATGTTAGCATTTAATTTTGGTTCAGTGTATCTATTAGAGTGGATAGTTAATGCTTATTGGCAAAAACTGTTCCTGCTTTGTGGTGTAATCTTTCCTAAGTCAATTAGATGCGATTGGTTGTAGAGTTTAATTTTTCTGTCTTCCCCTGACTTTTTGTCTGCTTTGTAAGTCACTGAGAGAAGTGTTGAAATATCCATCTATGATTTTAGGGTTGTCTAGTTTTAATTTGTTCCCACATTGTCTTAATTTCTCTAATTTTAAATGAGTCCACACTCAGGTCATGTTCTCTTGACCCTTTTTAACTAAAGTAGTATGGCTCTTTATTACAACAATATTCTTTGCTCTGAAGTCCACTTTGCCTGATAATCATATAAGAATTCCGTATTTCCAAATCAGTTTTCACACTATAGCATTTTCTGGCCTTCAACTTTCAGCTTTGCTGTATCATGGCATTTGAAGTAAGTTCCTTCCAAATAGTGGAGATTTGAGCCAGTTCTCAAAAAAAAAATCTATCAAGACAGCTCTGTAGCTCTGTCATTTCGTTGGTGTGCTTACTGATTTCTGGATAGGACTCCAATTACTCAGGAAATAAAAGCTAGAATTGACAAACAGAACTGGATCAAATTTAAAAGCTTCTGCACAGCAGAGGAAGCAGTCAACAGAGTTGAGTGAGAGCCTGCAGAATGAAGGAAAGATTTTCCAACTATTCATCATTAATTCCAAATTATACAAAGAACCCCAAATAGACCATCAACAAAAGGACAGATAATCCAATCAGTCAATCAATGGCAAATGATGGGAACAGACAGTTCTCAAAAGAAGTTATACAAATGGCTGGGAAGTGTCTGGGGGAAAAACCCTCAATACCTGCAGCCACCAGAGAAACACTCATTAAAATTATACTTCAGTTGGATGTCACGGTGCACACCTGTGGTCCTGACCCTTGAAAGCAGAAACAAAAGGACAATGGTTCTATAGCAACCTGAGCTACATAGAGAGACCCTACAGAAGAGGAAGAAAGAGTCAGAGTCCTTCACCCCAGCCAGAATGGCTATTATCTAAAGTGAAGGAAGGAAAGAAGGAAGGGAGGGAGGGAGGGAGGGAGGGAAGCTGGTGAGGATGCTAAGTAAAAGGGACCCTGATGTGATGGTTAATCTTGGTTGTCATCTTGACTCCAGCCACAGTCCACTAAAACCCAACCATCTGGGAACACCTGTGAGGGATTTTCTTGACAGAATCATTGAGGGTGGAAGAGCCATCCTAAGACTGAGTCACACCTACTGGTGGTGGCAGCCCATATAGAAGGACATGGAAGAAGGAAGATTTTCTTTTTGCCTGCTTGTCCTCACTCTCGTTGGCAAGGTGGGTACCCTGTTGTGGAGGCATTCCTTCACCTGTGTTGGAACCCACTTCTTCAGGATTCCAACATAGACTGAAGACCAGCAGCTCTCTAGGAATCCCTGAGACTCTAGCACCAGACTGGAACTGTTAAGACATATAGCCTGGTGGACTGGAACAAGTACCTCATCCTGCGCCTTTCCATCACGACTGCAGCCTGTAAACCACTCCAATAAATTATACACACATGCGCACACACACACGCACACACACACATATACACAACCATTCCACCTGCTCTGTTCCTTTGGAAAACCCTAATGAGAACACCTGTATGTTCCTTACAGGAATATAAACATCTACAAACATTATAGAATATGTAAGGGGGTTTCTGAAAATAGAACCACCAAATAATCCAGCTACACCATGTGCCTGAAGAAGCCAAAGTCAGCAATACAGCAGAGACACCTGCACACCATGTGTGGAATCAGCAGAGGTGACCATCAGTGGATAAACAGGTAAAGCGTGGCACGTGCCCACCATTGAGTTTTACTCCCCATAAAGAGTGAGAGCCTCTCTCTGCAGGAAAACGATGGCAAGGAGGTCAGCACATTGTGTGAAATAAACCAGACTGAGAAAGAATAACGCCACATTTTTTCTCTCGTATGTAGAGGGAGGGACAGAAGGAAGGAGAGGATGGAGTCAGAGCAGATAGGGGACCTGTTACAGGATAGGAGGGAGGTGCTTGCAGCCAGACCACGCCACACATACACACAGGAAGGTCACAGGAAAGCTCTAGCTTGTATAGTAAGCATGAAGAAGGTAGCTCAGGCCATTTATATGTAAAATAATTATTACTAAGTTTGGGTTTAAATATACCATTTTAACTTTTCTACTGTTTTCCTTTCCCTCCTGTGCACTAATATCATTTGATCACTCACTTCATGCATTCGGTTTTGTTTGGATTTCTTCATATTTTTGTAGCAGTTGCTTCAGGATTTTAAGATGCATTCTTAACATTTCCCTTCACTTAGAATCCAAGTTTTACCACCTCAACGGGACTATAGAATGACTAAACACAGAGAGTCCTTACCTCCCCCGCCTGTACCGCTGTTTTGTAGTGAGGCTCCGAAGACAATTCAGTTGCTTAAAGCTTCCATGGCAAGACCTGAATTAAAAAAAAAGTCAGGCGCTGTGTCCCCATGCTTGTAACTGAGTACTCTGGGAAGCAAACATGGCAGAGGCCCAGGACTCAGTGGCCAGGCCGGCTTAGTCAGTTTGGCAAGAAACATACCAGTGAGAGACCCTGTCTCAAAGCAAAAATGAAAAACAAAACAAAAACACCAGTTGGCAAGTAGATGGGTGGATGAGTGGTGCCCACGGAAGAACACTTGTGGCTGTGTTGGTCCACATATGTGTACATACACAAGTGGATAAGTAAATCGCATCTATGTATGTATGCTGGCAACCCTAGTGGGCAATGCTATAATTGTTAATGAGTTTAATGGGTTAAAGAAAAAGACTTGTCTATTTCCCTAGATTCTGATGGTTTTGGTGGCCGCTCCATCCTGGACACTCCATATTCCTCCAATAATGCTTCTTTCCTCTTTAAGTAACTTTCCTCGGCATCACTGTCGAGCAGACCATCAGGTTCGGTTGTCTTAGCATCGCACCATTTGAGACATCTTTTCATTATTTTCATTCCTTAAGAATGTTTTCTCCCTGGATGTAAAGTCATGAATTGACAGTTTTTATGTTTTTTTTTAAAATGTGCAAAGAGTGAGAAATTTTGGAGTACTCAATCATAAATGGGATGTCTTCATCAAACCCTCCTCTCAGGGAGCAGGAATCTGTGCAGAAGAGCAAGCGGAAAGACTATAAAAAGCCAGTGGAGACAGAGTCTTCCAGACACAGCGCATGCAAACTCCCAGAGACTGTGGCAGCATGCACAGGGCTGGCACAGGTTCAAGTCAGATAGGATCCCAGTGCAATAAAGGAGAAGTAGACACAGGCTCCCACCCCAGCTAAAAAACTATGCAATTGTCACTCAATGCAAAGGAAAAAGCAGTTTTCTCCAGTAGGTCCTCACTGGGCAGGAATATTAATCACACTTGGGATAGGCCCCATGACCAGCAGTAGAACACAAAACAAACTCAATGATATTCTTGTCTCAGGCTGTTCTCTTTGAACAATTTTTTTCTTTATTGGTTTTCTGCTTGTATATTTTGCTTTCCGTATTTGTGGGCTGTGTGTGCATGTGAGTTTCTTGGGTTTTTTTTATTGTTGCTTGTTTGGTTGTTTGTATTTTAGAGTGAGAGAAAGGATATGAAGCGTGTGTGTGTGTGTGAGAGAGAGAGAGAGAGATCTAGGCTGGGGTAAGTGTGGTCAGAATATATTATATAAAATTTTCTTTCAATAAAAAGTGATTTCCATATTTTTATATTTCTTCCTGGTCTCCATGTTCTGAGGACAACCCACAATATCTGATCCATTCTTCCTTTGTTACTGCTGCATCATCTTCTAAAATCTGAGCTCAAGCCTTCTCTGGACCCTTATGTGTGTCTCTGCTGCCTTTCTGTTTGTTCAACTACTGATGGCATATTATAGAAATCTGTGGGTTACATGACATATCTGCAGCCATTGTACCCTCAAATATAGCATTGGTGCCACTCTTTTTCCTTTCCCTCTGGAACCCTGAACACAAATGCAAGACCTTTCTACCATTGCCCCACAGCTTTTACCACTGTTTCTCAGACTAGATTTTTATTGTTGCTGCTGTTTGGTTTGGTTTGGTTTGGTTTGGTTGTGGTCCCAAGTTCTTAGAGCCTTTTCTTTTAGGAAACTAATTTAAATTTTCACAAACTATTTCATGTAGTAAAAAATAAACCAATGCCCCACTAAATCTTCAATGAGTCAATGCGAGGCCACCTTTCCCATCCCTAGAACTGAGACAGCCAAGTTTAATAGAACATTTACTGCTTTTATTTGACATTTTTGAGTATTTGTCTACATGTATGATTGTGTACCTTGTGTGTACCTAGTGCCCACAGAGGTCAGAAGAGAACATCAGATCCCCTGGAACTGGATTCCTGAAGGTCATGAGCTACCATGTCGGTGTTGGGAATTGAACCCAGGTCCTCTTCAAGAGCAGAAATTTCTCTTGACCATGGAACTATCTCTCAAGGCCAGAGACAACTAATTTTTTTAAATAAGTATCATGTAGAAAGTAAAGAAGAAAAGGAGGAAAGAAATAAAGCACAGACAGATGGGGCTGGGAAGATGACTTAGTGAGCGAAGTGCTTGCCCTCAAGCTGGAGGACCTGAGTTTGGACCTCAAGCACCCAGGTCAAGAGCCAGGCACAGCAGCATTGTCTCAGGGTTTCTATGGCCACGATGAAACATCATGACCAAAGCATAATTAGGATGAAAAGGGTTTATTTGGCTTACACTTCCAAATCACTGCTCATCATCAAAGGACATCAGGACAGGAACTCAAGCAAGGCAAGAACCTGAAGGAACTGATGCAGAGGCCATGGAGGGGAGCAGCTTACTGGCTTGCTCATCATGGCTGGCTCAGCCTGCTTTCTTATAGAACCCAGGACCAGCAGCCCAGGGATAGCCCCACCCATAGTGTGTTGGGCCCTCTGGGCCCTCCCTCTTCCATCACTAATTTTAAAAAAATATACCTTATAGGCCTGCCTACAACTCAATCCCATGAACGTATTTCCTTAATTGAGGTTCCCTCTTCCCAGATGACCCTAGTGTGTGTCAAGTTGACATAAAATTAGACAAGACAAGCATGCACTTGTTTTTTCAGCATTGGGCAGTAGAGACAGGAGATCCTGAGAGTTTCCACGGCCTAGGCAAATCATTGAGCTTCAGGTTCAGTAAAAGACCCTGCCTTAAACATACGGTAGGCATTAAAAAAGAAGATACCCAGCACTGGCCTGTGACTTGTGTGTATATATGCACTCCCCACCCCACAATCACACACACAGATGCACTCAAATTTTTTAAAAAATAAAAATCAAGGAAGAAAGAAAATAAGTAGTGCATTTAGTTTCTTTACACCTTGCCTCTTTCTCAAGCCTTGGTAAAATTAAAGGAGATACCTGGTCTTTGTTCCTGATGCTTGAAACAGGCCTTGAAGTGCCCTAGAATTTCCCAGTGATGACTATATGAATCTTGGTGTGTCAATAATGTGACTCCTCGTAGCTCTGAATGGAGCCAGTGGCTCACCGTGATGGTTAACCTTGGCTAATTTGATCAGACTGACAATGCCTCGGAGATTAATAAAGCACACCTACCGTGCATCTGCGAAGGCATTTCCAGAGATAATTAGATCCTGAGGGCTGTGGCCTAATGAATGGGTTCATCCAATGACAGAATCAAAATAGAAAGAATTGGAAAGTGGTGGAAATGCGGGAGGTAGGGTCTAGTTGGAGAAGGCGGGTCAGTGGGAGATTGTTCTCCACTCTGCTTCCTGTTCACGGCAGTGGGCGCTGCTGGGCCATACTGCCACAGTGGGTGGAAACCTCTGAAACCGTTCCTCTCTCTCCTCTCTATGGCTTGCCTTACGGTGATCATGTCAGTGAGACTGGAGCACTCCAGTTTTGAGGGTCCTGTGCTAAGGACCTCCTAGACTTAGCCCTAAGGCCTGTCCACCGGCCACTCATCTGCATTCTTTGTAAGAGTATGGTCATCATAATGCGGGGTGTTCTTGTCCTCTGTAAGTAGTTTTAGTGAATTAGTGAACGGGAGAGGGGACTGTGAGAACATCTGACTTTGCAGGCAGCTGGAAGGGAGGTAGGGACTTCACTTGTGACTGGCATCTGAAGCTGGGACATTGCCCTTTAATCTGTTGCTGGGGTCAGATTTTAACTGAGCTGTAAGACACCCAAAGACTCAGTGTTGGAATACCCAAGCATCACATGGTTTCAATCACAAAGGTATAGCAGTTGCCCAAGAGAGACAATGTCTGTCTCACAGTTGCTGAAGAGAAACTGAATCAAATGGTAGCTTAAGGGATACAGATTTTATTCAGAAACCATTGCACTAGGGGAAGAGACCTCAGTGTAAAGCTCAGCTCAGTTCCAAACATAGAAAAAGAGAAAAACAAGGTAAGGGGTGGAACCCAGCAGACAGAAAATGAGCAAGTGTAGATGCTGGTTAACCTGGCCTAGCAGGATTCTTTCAGAAAGAGGCTGGGTGGTTGGACATCATGTGGGAAGTTCTGGAGGATGAGGAACCTGCTCAAATATTGAGAATGAACCTCTTTAAATGGCCTGAGCAGGATTCATGCTGCTGTGATCCGAGTGTGACCATCTTCTATGGACACTTGGCCCCCAGCTGGTAGCTTCGGGGCTTGTGGAGCCTTAGGGAGGTGGGGCCTTACAGAGAGAGATGGGCCACTGGAGGTGGGTCTTGAGGTTTATATGCAATCTCCACTTCCTGTTTGCTCCCCATGTGTCATCATCAGGAGCCTCTTCCTCTGCGGCCACGCTCCCTGCCAAACATCTCTTCTTAAACCCCTTCAAGTAAAAATGAAATTTTCCTCCTTTAGGTTGCTTCTTGCCAGGGATTTGGTCACAACATCAAGAAAAGCAGCTGTCCTAGTTGGCTTTCTATGACTGTGACCAAGGCCATGGCCAAAGCAGCTTTGTGGGGAAAGGGTTTATCTAGCTTGTCCATGCTCAGTGTCTGTTATCAAGGGAAGCCAAGGAAAGAGCTCAAAGCAGGAGCCTGGAGACAGAATGGATGCAGAAGCAGTGGAGGAGTTTGGTTTGTCAGTTGGCTTGCTCTCCATGATGTGCTCAGCCTGCTTGCTTATACAACTCAGGACGACCTGCCAGGGGTGGTACCACACAGTGGTCTGGGCCCTCCCACATCAATCACTGATGGAGAAAATGTACCATAGTCTCCTACAAGTGTATCTACGGGATCATTTTCTCAGCTGAGGTTCCTCTTGCCAGATGACTGCCTTGTGTCAAGCTGACAAAAATACATGTGCTAAAACTATACTTGGTAGATGGAGGGATAAGGTCAAGGCTTAATGAAAAGGGGACAGAGGAGTCTGTCTAAAATATAGCCAAGGAAAGTCTGTCACAGCAAAGATTTCTTGGGTGGACGTGGTATTAGAAGCATAGAATGATGTGAAAGATCTCTCTCTTTCTCTATGTGTGTGTGTGTGTGTCTAAGTATCAAACTCAATACTCCACATGCATGTTAAAGCATGTAAAATGTGTGGCTGGTATGAGTGAGCCTCTCTTGAAGACTTTCACTGCTAAGCCCTATGACAAGGCTCATCTAAAGGATGCCAAAGGCATGAGACGGTGAAGACAACTGTGAATATGGTGGCCCTATGTGCAAGGCACCTGCTTCTCCCACAGCCAAAAAGGCTGGGAGGAGAAAGTGGGAACTGATTCCGAATAGAGGAGGCTGGCTTCGGGGATTAGCATAAACACTCCCAAGTGCGTCTTGATTAGATGAGCCCCCAGCTGGCTTCACAACAGCAATGCGCCTTTGAAAGCAAAACACTCCCTAAAAATAGTTGTCTCCCAGGATCTGAGAGGCAATGAGTTTTCAGAGACAAGTTTGCTGGGGTTTCAATAGAATCCCTGCCAGGCCTAACCCAATTTGATGAAAATTCACCAGGTCTCTCTTGGGTAGGGTATGTTAGTTTGCTTCTCTGTTTCTGGGATAAAACATTAAGCAAAACCAACTTGTGGGAGGAAAGGGTTGATGTCATCTTAGAAATCCCAGGTCATACCCCATCACTGAGGAAAGTCAGGGCAGGAAGCAGGAATAGAGACGGGAACCATGGAAGGACATGGTTTACTGGCTAGCTTCTCTTAGCTTTTATCAACTACTTTTCTTATATAACCCAGGCCCACCTGCCCAGGGATTGCACCAAATACAGTGGAAGGGACCCTTCCACATCAATCAATAACCAGAAATCTTTCACAGACCAGTCTAATGGATGCAATTCCTCAATGGAGGTTCCTTCTTCCCAAGGAACTCCCCAGTTCATGTCAAGTTGAAAGGACTAGCCATCACATAGTGGCAAGCAGAGTGTGGTTGGACCAAGTAGGCTGCCAGCCCTTCTCTGTCCAGAACAGCGGTCAGAGTTCTAAGTAAGTTCTCCTGCGTCCCTCTATCATTTGGAAACACAGACTCAGCTTGAAA
The DNA here is from genome assembly GCA_001685095.1 of Ellobius talpinus. Lineage (NCBI taxonomy): Eukaryota > Metazoa > Chordata > Mammalia > Rodentia > Cricetidae > Ellobius > Ellobius talpinus. Next base: position 17,477 of record LOJH01007893.1, read on the forward strand.
CAAAACAGACATGGAGGGAGCTGGCAAACCCTGGACCTTGGCCCAGAAATAGCTAGAGCCATGGGCAGAAGGACATTTCTTCTCCACTTCTGAAGATGGTACTTCCATAACCCTCCCTCCTTTACATGTCTGATTCTCCTTCACTGACCTAGAGGCTGTGCCCCCAAGAAACCCATTCTAATTTGAAATGCTGTTAATTGGAAAATGCATCTACCACACCTTACCTTCCAACATCACACAGCATAGTGCCGTAGGATTGTCAAGTGTTGCATGTGTGTGTTCCCCATGGCCTCAAAGCTGACTGCGAGTATCTGTCTTCATCCAGAATCATGAGGGAGGATCAGGAGCAGACCCAAAGTCAGACCCTAAAGTACAGCTCCCACCAAATGCATATTGCTTTGAACAGTCCCAAATGGAATATTCCAAGTCAAACTGTTCTTAGCCAGGGATGGACTGTGTATTTTTCTTCACTTTGCTTCAATAGGTACCACTAGTCATCAAGCTCTGAAGACAGTGAGGTTCTTGTGTTTACGCGGTTGCCAGGCAGCACGGGGTAGCTAGCCAGCATTGATAAAGTAAAACTCTAACATTCTTGTTAGAGACTATTTCATGAATAGTCTGTGTTGGCTGTACAACACGAAGCATCCTGGGGCTGCCAATTTTCCTCCACCCTCAGCTCACACCTCCATCTGGCCAGTTTTCTTCCTGGCACCCTTGTTCTTCTCCCATGGCACCCCTCAGACCATCTCTGCACCCCTTACCTTGAGTGCCTTCTCTCTGGGCAGAGATAAGAGAAGTTGGAGGTGCTGGAAGCGAGGCAATGGTGCCAGAGGTTAAGCGACTCTATTGGGGGATGGCAGGGGAGGTCTAAGTGCATTCAGTCTTAAGCTTCCACTCTGCTAGCTAAGGCCGACTTTCCCTAGGCTACCCTGGAGTCTGTCTACCTCTGCCAGAAACTGAACATGCAAAGGTGCCACGTTCCCTGTAGACAGATGAGCAAGATCCCCCATCTCTGAGTGCTGGGGGCCCAGCTGGCCCTCTGCTCATGGGTGGGTTGCTGTCCACTTGTGCGGGGTCTGGCTTCTCACCACCCAGAAGATGATGGCGTTCTCCCTCCGTTCTCACTAGAGCCTTTTCTGGTGAGGATTAATCCAGCTGTCTGCTTTCAACCCTGACCCAAGGCTCTGCTGGCCCCGAGACAACATTCTGTCTCTCTAGTGCTTCCTCAGATAGGACACGTATCGCCAGAAGACCAAAGGCTGTGTGGTGACACCACCTCTCTCCCCAGCATCTCAATATCTTTCCAAGTCTCTCACTGTAGCTGCCTCCACTTTCTGGCTATAAAAAGTAGCTATTAGGCCAGTAGTCCCCCAAGAACCATGAAGTTCCAGAAATGACACAGTCTTGAGAGCAGCAAGTCTAGGTTTCTTTCCACTGGGTCATGAACTACATCCCTAGAAAAGAAACTTCAGGCTCAGAAGCCACGGCCTAAATCCAATCAATGTCGCTGCTCTACCAGACAAGGTTGTTGGCAGAAATTTCTGTCCCTTCCACCAGCTCCCAAATAACTGACACAGAGACTTAATATTACTTATAAATTCTCAGTCAATAGCTCAGGCTTGTTACTAGCTAACTCTTACACTTAAATTATCTATGCCTTGCCACATGACTTGGTACCTTTTCTCAGTACAGCATGTTCATCTTGCTCTCTGCATCTGCCAGTTACTCCCGACTTTGCCCTTCTTTTCCCCCTCTTCCTTAGTTTGGTTACCCCACCTATACCTCTCACTTGGCTACTGGCCAATCAGCATTTTATTAAACCAATTCGAGTGACAAATCTTTACAGTGTATAAGAGGATTACTCCACAGCACAAGGGCTGTCAACAAAGTACCCTATGTATATAGTTCCCTCTGAGCCTCCTGAGAGGAGCACACCAAGGAACATGACTGTGAACACCATGTTGTGCCTGCAGCTCCCGTTCTGGTCACTATGACCAGGTTGCCCTACTGGCTTCATTGAAGCTAGCCCTAATGCAGGTGTCCAGGGAGAGCAAGCATTCAGATCTGGCATTGAGCCAAAATGTCAAAACGATAGATAGAAGTTTGAGAACCAGAGGTGGCACCTAACAGGTTTTCTGAGGTCATTGGAAAACTGATTTTTAACATGAAAACCAGTTGTTCCCCCAAAAGCTTGGTGGATTCTTATGTAGACTTCTCCAGCTACCCGAGGCTAATCTGCTATAATCATAGTAACCACGTGGCCAGCTGCTCTCACTGTGGTCCAGGCCTGTGCCTAGAGTATCAACAGTGGAAAGAGATGAACATCAAGACCTCTGAGGCTCCTATACATATATCCCAATGTCATTAGGAAGAAGCTGACTTCACCTAACAGTGCTGTAACTTCAATGGTCCATTAAACATTTAGAACTTGGGTAAGAGGCCTTCCGTCTGCTCCTTCCTTGGTCTACAGTACCTGAGTGAGGCTGCCGCTGAGAGCACAGTGGCCAGGGACCTCAAGACATAAGAAGAAGATGTAGATGATTCTGGAGATTCATCCCTCAAATGTCCACACCAGCAAACACCAGCGTGACCTGTGTCCCTATGGGCACAAGGTAGGGATAATAACTACAACTCTTCACCCCAGTGTCTCTTCCTTCCTTACACCAGCTACAGAAAAACATCGTCTTTACAGAGCTCGGCTGCATAGAAAAGAAATAACCTGATACTTGCCCCAAGATAGCACAGCTGCTGCCCTGGAGGGGTGATGTATGGCCTTATGGGCTGCCCCTATGAGAACAGGCGTCTAGAGGAAACGTACCATTCATTCATTCATTATTTCTCTGTTTATCTATTGCTTTCCAACATACTGCCTTTGCTACATACCTATTAGAACTGCTGGGTCTGGAACACAGATGACACCCAATCTGGTGCCATCGGTTAACCATGAGGAACATCACCGTCTGCTAGTGGGAAAGCAGAGCAGAGCTTCAGAACACAGGTCCACCATTTCTTATAAAAACATGCCATATTCTCACCATGATCCAGCAATCCGACTCTTGGGCAAGTGCTCTGGATATCACCTGGCACAGAGATGTGTAGCTGGGACAGAGAGTCTAGACCAGGAAGGGAGCTGGATGGAAGTGGGCCTAGACAGGAAGTAGAACTGGACAGAAAGGGGCTATGCAGGAAGGGGAACAACACAACAGGAAGAAGCTGAATAAGAAAAAGCTAGACATGAAGGGGGCTAGGCAGCAGTGACCAGGACAAAGGGATGTGGTTTTCACAGAACTGGTTTCTCCATGTCGCTGGACAGTACCTGGCAGAGGTGCAGACAGAATGATAATGATAATAATCTGCCTGCTTGGTAGCACCCCAGGCACAGTGCTGCCCCATCCATGTCCATGGCTTACATCATTCATTCCTTCTAACTCTATTAATGATACTGAACATCCTCCTTCCTCGACCTGTGGTCTGTCCCCACATGGAAGGGAACCAAGCCCCAGATTTGAAGCCCAAGGCCACCTGTGGGCACTCCCAGAGCAGGTGTGTGTCTCCTTGCATTTTGAGTTACAGGACTGTTTTCCTGGGTGTCTTTAAATACTGTGACTATTTAGGTTTTGTTCTTTGGGTTACTTCAGCCTCTCTGCTTCATGCCTTTATCCTTTCTCGTGGGTTCAGCGTCCGGAAATGCTCCCCAGACTTTATTTATGCATCTCTGTTTTGTTCCTCTGTAGTGTGTGTGTGTGTGTGTGTGTGTGTGTGTGTGTGT
>LOJH01007894.1:0-10721 GCA_001685095.1 Ellobius talpinus
TAGAGATCTCTGTGTGATTTTCTTTGGGGCTTGCTGGCTGTGGGGTACTGGGTGTGAAAGAAACCCCAACAAGCTGTTCTCCTTCATGTTACAGTTCTTGAGTGATTGAGAGCCTTCTACTTTTCAAGAGGATGCAGCATTGGTTTCTAGCACCCACAGTTATTGGCTCATAATCCTGTGATAATCTTTTCTGGCTCCCATGAGCAGAGCATTTATGTGTATTAGAATCAAACATGCATATGCACACACACATACATGAATAAAAATAAACTACCCTTTAAATATAGCAGATGATCCTTTTAAACATTTGTCAAGTTGTGATTCTTGTCCATATATATTCAGCAGTAATGGAGCTCAGTATGCTAAACAATAGGTAAATGAACATAAATGATATTAATTCATGATAGAGGCATAATGTGTGGTTCTTCTATGAAGTTGGAGGGGTAAATGAAGTGTGGATATGCTAATATTCATTGGATACCTGTACAAAATTCTCAAATAGTAAATTAAAGTAAATTTAAGAAAATTATAATAAGGTCACATTTCAATTATTGATCATTATAAAATCTGAGAAAGTGTTGAGTATTCTCCTATCATGCAGTAATGTTATTCAAGCAGAAACTATCTTATCTATAAAAATAACCTCAGTAATCTAAATACCATGTGAACTTGACTTCACTTTTGCTAAATTATAAAATTAAATATATCTCTACTAAAAATTATCTAAAGTCTTTCTGTCTATATGTGTAATGGTACATGAACATGAACTTGGTTAAATGTGTGAGTGCATGTAGTTGCAGAATTTCAAACATTCTTGTTGGACATGTGCCTTATGTATTGAATCAGGTACTATCTAAGTGTTCTATTGCTGTGAGAAAACACCATGACAAAGGAAACTTATAAAAGGAAGTATTTAGCTGGTATTTGATTACAAATTTAGAGGGTTAGTCTATGAACATCATGGTGTGAAGCATGACAGCAGGAAGGCAGGCATGGTGCTGGAGAAGTAGCTGAGAGCTCACATCTGCTCTGCATGTTGCAGGCAGAGGGAGAAAGACTGGTTTAGCATGGCATTAGAGACACTAAAACATACCTAAAGAGGCTTATATCCTCCCACAGGACAATACCTCCTAATACCTCCTTGCCCTTTCCAAAGAGTTCCATTAATTGGACACCAAGCCTTCAAATATATAATCCTATATTTGAAGGCATTCAAGCCATCATATCCTATTCACTGGAACCCATAGGGTGTGGTCATATCACAACACAAAATGCATTCAACCCAACTCAAAAGTCCCCATAGTCTTTCACAGCTAAACACTGGTTAAAATTTCCAAGTCCAAAGAGTCTTCCAACACACAGGGGTATAGACCATGAAATCAGTGCAACAAGGAAGAAAAGTAGGATAGTGAGGACCAAAGAAAAACCAGCAGAGCGAACTCCACGTCCCACAATTCCATGTCTCAGCTAAAGGTTACATTTGATAGCTCTTCTCTTCAAGCTTTGCGAACTACAAAACACTTCTCTCTCTTGACCCAGTTCCACACCCTACTAGAAGTTCACCAGACAGGGATCCCAGGACCCAGGTATCTCCAGCATATTGCAGTCTCCAAATATCCTGCCACAAACCTGGCTTCAGTGGCTTTCAGTGGCTAGGAGGGGGATTACATATCTGTTTTACTCAAGAATCCACAAAACCGGAACCATGTAATCAAGGATGCCAAGTTCTACTGCATACTGGGACTGGAACCTAGTCCCTTCCAGAAGTTAGATTTACATAAACTTTCCTTTGTTGTTGCTTTAGTTTGCTGATTCCTTTCAATTAGTTTTCAGAAATAGAAAGCTTGCCTGTGTGTGATCTTTCTCTGAGTCATGCTTTACTCCGTTTTGAATCCGGCCTTTCTTTCAACCCTGCATCTCTTATAGCTCAATTGGCTCCACTACAATCCCTGTTTCTCCTAATTATCAATTTGTACATGGTATATTTCTCTTTTTCCTGATTGCTCCTTTTCACTGTAGATCTGCATAAGAGTGTTCACCATCCTGAAACCTCTTCTCACTATGACATCCCTAACTCTCCAATTTAGCCTCAGATGGGAAAAAGCAACTATATTTTTGACAAAATATCTTAAGAGTATGCTTTAGTCCATTCTCTAACATTTACTGTCCATCCCTGAAACCTCCTGATGGGTTCCTAAACTCCAAGTCAATCTCAGCACTACTGTCTTTCAAGTTCCTCTTAGGATGACACATTAAAGCCCTCAACTGCTTTCCGGTCCACTGACCTGAATTCTCCTATAGTTCTTCAACAACAAGCATGGTCAGGCCTAACACAACAATATAGCAGTCCCTGGTACCAGCTTCTTAGTCAATGTTATATTGCTGGGAGGATACACCATAACCAAGGCAATGTATAAAGGGAAGCATTAATTGGAACCTCACTTACAGTATCCAAGGCTTAGTCCATGACCATCATGTCAGAGATGTCAGAGGCAGGCTGTCTTGGTACTGGAGCAATCACTGACATGTCACATCTGGTTTACAAACTGCATGCAGAAAGTGAAATCGGGCTTGGCACACGTTTCTGAAACCTCAAGGCCTACCCTCAATGACACACCTCCTCTAGCAAAGCCACACTTTCTCCTACAAGATCACATTTCCTTATCCTTCCCAAACTGTAGCTACTACCTAGGGTCCAAGCCTCCAAACTTATGAGTCATTTTTATTCAAACCATTGCATTAATCCACTGGGGCTATTTTATTCAAACTATCAAAACACGACTCATAGAATATGGAGTTAACTGTGCAGAAATCTTCAGGGATTCTCTGGATTTTACCTCCCCAACAACTGGCAACACTGGTATAATGTGCACCCCATGACCAGCTTTTGTAGATGTAGGGATCCAATTTCAGGTTCTGATGCTTGAATGGTGAGTACTTTATTGACTGTCCTGTCTCTCCCAGCCCTAAGGCTGGTTGTTATTTTCCCTCTCACCCTCTCAGCTCTCCATTAATTTTGCAGTTTACCATGTAGTAAACCTAAGCTTCAGTTAAACTCATACAGATATAGACTGGGATGTTTTCCTATTAGTTCTAAGTAATCTAAGAACAAAATATTGGTGAAATAACAGGAGTTTCATTCAACCCAAATTGCCCATGAGTTCATAGAACATAACTATGAAAGGGATGCCACATGATTAATTATTATTAAAATGAAAATGCAGCTTTATTTTTAAATATTCTATTAATCATGCAAAATTCAACAGAGACATTGTAAAAACAAAAATAAGAGTTTAAATTAGAAATTTAATTGACTTTGATTCCCCTGGTAGTATCGAAAGTTCTTAGGAAATCTTGAATCGATATCTATAAATTATACATGTACATAAATGAGCTTTTCTTTTAGGAAACATGTAATTTTAGATACACACTGTATTTATGTGAGTGCTTGTGAATAATGAATTAAATTGGAATGCTGTTACCTGCAAAACGAGGACCTGTCATCTCCAAGACTCAAATAAAACCCACGTGCAAACTATTTAATTGAAAAAGAAAACAGCAGCAGCATGGTGCTTTCTGTGTTTCCTTCATGTTAGAGAAGCTGTCAGAGAATAAGGAAAAGTTTTAGCAACACAGCATTTAATGATTTTAAAGACAAATGCAAGCCCCATGTGTATTTATGTCACATGTGCTTACGGTACAGATAGATAAAAATGGCTCTTGCTGTCAGTAATGGACAATAAAAATGAAAATGTAAAAGCACTCAGAGCTCTGTGTGTAGATTTGGTGACAGCAATCATACATAGTTGTGGTTCCAAACTTCATTATAATCTGCTTTCAACCATTTTCGCCAATCAAGTAGCTCATGAAAAAATACAAATGAATGTAGTGGATGCATTAGGAGCATTAGACTAACACTGAAGCAACTTTGTGCTGGGAATGGTTATGAGAAAGATTTAAATTCAAGTCCATCTGGAGACACAGGCAGCTTTCAAGGCCAGATTGAGCAATTTAATGAGACCCTGTCTCAAATGAAAGCAAAAAGAAAATTTTGATACAACTCAGTGACAGAGCTCTTGCTTACCCATGAATAAGGCTGTCCATTCAATTCCTACTATTTAAACCTTTCAGAGCATTCTCTATCTAAATTCAAGAAAAGAAAGTTTGCTTTAAATATTAATTAAATGTCTTTATAGAAAATGAGTTATCTTTATTTATACTGTACACCTTTTTAAAATTTATTTTACTTTATGAATATTTGGTAAGCCTGTATGTATGTGCACTCTGTGCTTGTCTGGTATAATGGAAGACCAGGCAGTGTGTTGAATTCTCAAAGGCAGGGAGGGGAGGGGAAAGAAAAATGTGCAGCTCAATAAAAATCAAGAAAAAAAAGAATTTGAGTTACAGATGGCTGTGAGTCACCATCTAGGTGCTGAATCAAATTCTTTGCCTGAACATGGATGTGATAGGAGAATGACCCAAACTTCTGATACTGCAGGTTCCCTAGACTGTAATCTGTAACTGTGAACAAAAATACACCTTACTCCCTTAGCTTTCTTTTGACAGGATGTTTTATCACAAGCACAAAAGATATTAGGACAGTCCTCAGTCTCATTGTCTCTTAAATGCATCCTTTTTAGCAAAGCATTTTGTAGATTGAATTATCTCCAAAGAGCAATGATGAAAGTCTTTGTTGATGTAATAAACTTAAGGCAAAATTATAGCATGGGCCTTAACTCACCCTATAAAACATTATTTGAATCCTTATAAAAAGAGGAGAATATGGACACAGAAACAAAATAGCAAAGTATCAATGAACACTAATCCATGTATACCCAACAGTTTATGCCTTCTACTGAAAGCAAGAAATTAGTGAACAAATATTGTCCTTATTTTTCTTGCAGAATACAGGTAGAGCTGGTTGTTGACATTTTTAACAATGTATAATTTTAGATTTTTAATAAAATTATAATTACATCACTTTTCCTCTTTCCCTTTCCTCCCTCCAATTGTGATTATTTACTCCACTCCTTAAATTCTTGGCCTCATTTTCTTTGATAAATATTGTTACTTTTTTTTATAAATACCCAAATATACAAATGTAGCACATTATGTCATTTTTTTGTTTGTGAGTATATGATTTGAATGTTGACTAATCTCTGTTAAGAAACCAGTTAGGAGCTCATCCTTGGGAGAGACTAACTCTCTCTTTTAGCAGTCATTAGTTGCCTGTAGTTCTTAGTCTAGGGCTGGGGTTCCTTGAGAAGTACACCCTCTTCTTTAGCATCCCTATTGATATGGATATCTATCTTTTAGAGCTGAGGAAGTTTTTGTTTTCGTATTGTGGAATTACACTACTAGAAAACCAAGAGGAATTCTGATAACAGATAGTTATCAGATATTCTGAGAATACTTTAATGTTTTGGTCTTTGATCATGGATAAAATTTTGGATTTATTTTCTTGAAGATAGTATGGAAGTAGCATGGAGTTCACAGATAACTACTGTGAGACCAGAAAGGCCAAAGGTAAGTAGGGGAGACTATGTCTCTCATAATATAAATGAATAAATAGATACATATAGCTTGAGTTGAGCAGAATACTAGAAATATAACTCTCAAAATAGCTATGATTTCTCAGAAGAAAATGAAGAGAACATTATTTGTCCCTGGAAGAAAGAGAATCCTTACTTGAAAGATTGGGTTGATAAGATAGACAGATTAATTTCTTTTTGGTGAAAGTTAGGACTTATGGAAACAATACAATTATTTAATTGAAGACTTTAAGAAACTGTAGATAGTATTACCTTGCTTTCCTTTGTGACTTTAGAATGGAATATGACAAGAAAAGAAAAAGATTGTCATGCAAATCAAAGCAATCAAATGGAAAAACGTGTTTTAGAAAGTCTGAAGTTTATCCAAAAAACATATTCTGAAAACATGGCAAGGGATGGGTCTGAACAAACTCTTACCAGGGACATTAGAGGTGATTTATATTTCATGTCAATCTACTCTGAAACCAGAAGTAAACACTGATGACTAAGGAAAAATCAGATGAGTATATAGGTGCCTTGACACCAATTGAATTTCATTAGACATCTGTCAAGGGTTTTTTGAGAATATTTAATAGGAAAAGGTAATTTAAACTTGGATTGAAAATTTGGGAGTTAAATCTGATGCCAGAATGGGGTAAACATTGAGTAATCTGTGGAAGAGTAGACAGAATATCATGGGTTATCATACTCTGCCTAAGATATACACAGAATATTTACAATAACGTGCAATAGAACAGAATCATTAAACATGAAAGCTACTGTATAATAAACTATTAATTATCTCATGGGAATTTTAGTTAGTTTCTTTGAGAATATTTTGCATGGATATGATTATATTCACCACCATCCCTCATCTCATCTCAGAACCCTTTTCTATTCACCTAATTCAGTTGTGTTCTCTTTATCTCTATGTCTTTCTGCCTCTCTGTGTCTCTCTTCCCTCAACTCATCAAGTCCAGCTTTGTTGTCCAAATATCCATGGATATATGACTTTCTATGGGAATCTGATTCATATAGCAGGTTTACAAACCTTTAGGAAAGATTACTCCTCTCTTCCCAGCATCTGTCCTTAACCAATGACTAATCTCACCTTGCTGCCTTCTCCCTGCTGGGGTTTGGCTGGTTTGAGTTTACCCAGGTCTTGTGCGTGCTGTCACAGCCACTTAAATTCATACATGTAATTTTTACTGTGTTCAGTAAGCACTGCAGTCATTGTAATCATTCATCACCTCTGATTCTTGCAGTCAGTCTCCAATGATCTCTGACTCTGAGGAAAAGAGTCTATAATACGAATGACCCATGCAGGGATGAGCATACCACAGTATCTTATTGTCTACACATTGACAATTCATGTGTATATGTGCGTATCTATGTGATTGTATGCCACATGTCCACTGGTATCTATCAAAGCTAGAAGATCTTTGATTCTGAAGAGCTAAAATACAAGGAGATCGAGAGCCTTTTGATGCTCATACTGGGAGCTGAACTATGTTTCTCTCAAAGTTCAGTACAATCTCTTAATGCATAAGCAATATCTCTAATCCCATAATAAAATGTTTAATTGCTATATGAAAGAAATACTCTGTCCTCTCCATAGTGTAAATTGTCTCCCTAATCATGTACCTAAACAAGACCTTCAACTCCTTACTCCATCACCAGGGAGTGTGTGGCTATTGAAGAGGCTTTGAAATCACTCTGCAAAGCAAAACCAATTGAATGTGAGCAATGAAAATTGAGGTCATTTGCAAACCAGCCTAGTATTTGCTATCTGGACTATGCGTGGCGGATGCTGTTCTAGACACTCACCTAATTTACTTTACTTGAACACCTTTGATCAGACCCAGCTTTGGAGATTGTTATTCTCCACATGTTTTTGGCTTTATACACACATGCACACACATATGTATGCCATTTTTAAAAACTTGTATATATGTATACACACAACACATGTATGTACACAAACATACACACACATATACACACACATACACACAAATATATATATATATATGTATGCTTCCTTTTTAAAAAATCACTGGTGTGGTAGTAACTAGGCCATGAGGGCAAAGCCTTCAAATATCAGGCGTAACTGTCCAAAATAAGTCCCAGAGAGCTGAGTTTTTCACCGACATTGAGAGTACAAATTGATCAAATGCAATTCCATGGCGCGGGAAATGTGCTTTTAGTGACAGCAATCCAGTGATGTTTTGCTCTGGTCCGATTCTGTTTCCAAAATCATGAGAAAAGAGTTGCTGGTTTTTACAGTGCTGCACAACTTTCTATGATAGACTGAAGTGCTACTACATAGATTCTATGTCATACTTTCGATAACTATCTATCTATAAACATCTTCTAAAAGATTAGAAAGGAGGGATTTCTTTTACCTAAACCATTCAATATTTGATTATTGAAACCAAACTATTAGGTTTTAACTTAAGTTTTCATATTACCCAAGTCATGTCACAAATATGAAGACAGATTATAAAGCAATTTTTGTTGGTGCTTGTGCATCCTTTAGCATTATGATGGGACAGCTGATTGACTGTGTACATGAAAATCTGTTTGCACAGACAACAGGGATTAACATGGAAACTGAAAGTAAAACTGTCCTTTTCACCTACAAAATTGAGGGGTCAGGACCAAGGGGACAGAGGAATAAGTGGATGCTTAGTGCCATACAGTCTTTTCACATGACTTTCTAAATTTCCTACAGAATGTTTCCTGATTTCAGCCAGAAGAAAATCAGACAAATTTACCACAGCAATTCTTCAGTTAGATAGTGACGTAAATAGAGGAGAGCATGCACACATGGCTGTGACAGAGTTTTAATTTCCAGAAGCCAGAGGATCTATCATGTATCTCCTGTGATGGCACAGTGAATCAGATGATGCTGGTTAACAGAATACAGGTAAGGCAGACTTTCATAGGGATGGAGTACTGGACACAGATTTGGATGAATGCTTTCTTTTTCATCTTCTAGTGGTGTAGACTGTCCTGTATACAAGGCACGTTAACCTTTCTTTAATTTTGTATCATTTAAGACATTTTGTGAGGACTTTGGTTTAAGAAATAGTACCAGTTTGAGAGAATGTTTTGTGTAGTATGAGCTTGAAGTCAGTAGAGTAAGGAATTTTCAAGATTTCACAACTCTAACAAACCAGTGGTGATCAGCAAGTGTTGCTCTTTGCAGTTTCAGTATAATGAGCATACTAACATTTCAGCATTCATTACACACTAAAAACTTCTCCATAATTAGGGATAATTGGCAATACAGAAAATGGAAAGATGAAAATGACTACATTCGTCTTTGGCAAGCTGCTCTGCCAGTGTGTGTAGGGACAGGAGGGGAGGGGAGGGTTTCTTCACTCATGGTCTGAACTGGTCAAGGATGTCTTTATTACCGTGAACTCCTCACACTCAGCATTTACAATCTGCCTGCAACGTTTTCTTGGACTGTCCACAAAACAGTATATTGGGATTAAAGACCTATCAAATTTCAATATATTTAATGATACACTGTATCATTTTCTAAGTGTCAAGTCAATTAGCTTTAATTTGTAAAGTTATTTAAACAGCCAAGCCATTTATAACATGGTATCTAAGCTAGAGCTCAATTTCTTGTTATATTTTTGGTGATACTATAATTAAGTTTAACACAATTTCATTTCAGAGATTCATTGTTATTATTGTTCAGAAGGAATAATCAGATTAGCATATTTGAGGAGTAACTTTATGTTGATACTACATTAAAAGTTATCTCTTTTGTCTCTAAAATGATTACTCTAAAATTATATTGGATTACAGTCAACTGTATTTAAAGCCATATCAGAATACCTCCATATGTTATATTCATTTCTGAACATTCCATTGTTATTTTAATTTTTAAAAGATTAGTTTTCAAAATAAAATGACCCCTTCTGCAGTCTTTTCTCAATTTGTGAAGCTGTAAGTACAAAATTGAGAGGTGTACAATCAGTCAGGCTTGCAAATATGAGTGCTTATTACACAGTGTACAAATAATAAAATGAGGATTCATAACTTCAATATCAAAGGCACATAAAGAGATGGATCTTTCCTATTTTATTTTTGGTGGACTTATAACAACTGTAAATAAGACATAAAAATGGTCATAAATGCATTTGAAAGTAAAGCAACAATTCTGTGGCCACCTAAGCATTGAGAAGTAGACAAAATGTTAGACTGGAATACAATAGTATTTTCAACAGGTGTTGCTGGCAAAAGTATATTACCTACCTATAAAGAATTAAAATTAGAATCACTATTGTATCTTCTACTGGAATCAATTCCGAACTAATTAAAAACATAATATAAGGATAAATGACTTAACCAATTAGTATAAAGTGTAGGGATGCTCTTTAAGGCTTTGAGATAAGCAGAAATTTTTTTGAACAAAATTTCAGTAGCAATTAATCATGAACTAGTCCTGAATATCAACCAATGGGATGGCATGAAAGCAACCATTTCTGCATAGCAAAGGAGAACATTAAGAGTCCACAGAATGTGAGGACATCTTTGCATACCATAGTTCAGATGAGGGATGATGTGGGAGGTCCTTCTCTCTATGTGTTGCTTTTATCAGTGAATGAATAAAGAATCTGCCTTGGCCTGTTGATAGGGTAGAACTTAGATAGTTGGGGAAAACTGGACTGAATGTTGGGAGAAGGAAGGCAGAGAGGGAGAAGTCATGGATTCTCTGCCTGAGACAGATGCTGGAAAAATCACCCAGTAAGCCACTGCCATGTGGTGATACACAGATAAATAGAAATGGGTTAAATTAATATGTTAAGAGTTTTATTAATATGGTTTCTGTGTGATTATTTTGGGGCTGAACACCCAGGAACCAACAAGTCGGCCCTCCTCCTACAGAGGGACTGACATTTACAGACAACTTCAGAAATTAAGTACCACTCCTGAGTATGTATGTACCCAGAAAACTCCTTATACTATTACAAAGATATATGCCAGTAGATGGTTTTTGCTGCTTTATTCATACTAGCAAAGAAATGGAAGCAACCTATTTGTCTATTGATAGAGATTTGTGTCCCACCAAGTCCCACAGCACTTTAATCCCAAATAAACACACAGAGGTCTATACTGATTATAAACTGGTTGGCCTATTAGCCCAGGCTTCTTATTAACTATTATCTT
>LOJH01007894.1:10797-23552 GCA_001685095.1 Ellobius talpinus
CCATAATTCTTGTCTGTGTTAGCCACGTGGCTTGATACCTTTTTCGGCGAGGCAGTCACATCTTGTTTGCTCTGTGTCTGGAAGATGACTGCAGACTAAATCTTTCCTTCTCCCAGAATTTTTCTGTTCTCATTGTCCCACCTATACAGTGTTTTATTAAAAATAATACAAGGATAAAAGACCATTGTCCCAGCATTTGTCTATCAACAGACACATGGAAAGTAAAAATTTGGCAACATATAAAATGGAATATTATTTATATTTAAAGAAATACAAAATTATAAAATTTTCAGGAAAATGGATGACTTAGGCTATGTGATGTTATTTAAAGTCATTAAATCTCAGGCATAAAAACAAAAAAGCTAGTGTTTCCTCATACGGGGTTGCTAGCCTATAATCTCTATATCAATATATATTATAACTTTAGGTGTGGATTTACTATAACATGTAGGAAGGCAAAGAAGAACAGAAAACAGGTGGTGGCAAGGAAGTGCAGAATACAGGTAAATAACACACAAGTCTTGAAAAACAATATGAAATTAGTTACTTTTCTTATTTAAACACTATTTTCCCACTTGCTTTACGAAGGTTATGTGTACTGAAATGTAAATAACAGTGATACTGAAAAACCCTAAGCAAAGCTTTCAGTCTCAGAATGGCTGTCCTAACTATAATGTGTAGGACTAGGCAAAGTTTGTTTACAAGGCCACATTAATCTTAATCTATTATATTTTTATGTATGAAGTCATTTCAATAAAATGATCACAAAGAATGGCACATATTAACACATGAACATACTAAATAAAAGTGGAGGAGTATGAGAGGAAGACATTTGACCAAACGACTGAAGTGACATTCACAGGGTGTCCACTCTGTTAGCAAATTGAAACCTGGGCTGGAGCCTTGTCTCTGTGGCTAAGAGCATCTGCTGCTCTTACAGAGAACTGGATTTTGATTCTAAGTAACTGCACTGGTTACCCCACAGCCACTTGTAACTCTAGCACCAGAGCACCTGATGCATCAATGGGTATCAGCATGTAAATACATACGTAGAGGTGCAAATACATACACACTCACAGAATTAAAACAAGAGATACTTTATTTAACCTGTGACTCAAATGTTTTATATTCCTTCAGATTTTCTGTGATCATGAGCATTACTGCACACTCAAGAGTGCTCAGATACTTTCTCAATCCTTTATCTAAAAGTTGTATTTCTAATTCCAACTTTCAATTGAATGCCACATTTTAAGATGCCTGTTTTATTGCTCCTCAAGAGAATGGTTGAGACAGAGGAATATTAGAGGAGACAGTCTACTCTCATGGGACTTCTCATCGTGTTCTACAAAACCTGATGAAGAGAAAAATAACGCCAACTTCTTTTTTTTCCTTGTTTTCACTCCAATAAACACATTGATTTTAGTGCCACACAGGAACTGTGTTCTCTACTATATTTTAAATTCAATCAAGCTGTGATTAATTAGGAGCTCCAAGGACTATTGATCCAATACTTCCTCTGAGAAGACTTTTGGATTTACACAGATTTGACTAAAACTTTTGTATCTCTCTTAGAGGAAATGTTTGCACTCATCATACATGGTTTCCTCAGTTCTTTTGAGTGAATTTCTTTACAGTTGAGATAATTCACTAATTATAAACTGGAGAGACATTAGTTTTGCATCATAAGGTCCATATAACAATATTCCATGTTTTATGAAATCCTGCAGAGGTAAGGCGTAACATTTACTGGGGTCCTAATTAGACTTAGAAAGTACTACTTCTTCTGATTTAATGGCTTCTTTAAGTAACTCAAATCTTTAGTTAATCATGTTCTCAAGGTAAGCGTCCTAGCCAGACTTTGTTTCCTTTATCTTATTGTCTAGTCTCATGTCTCTGCTGTCTTTTGTAATTTTGTGTCATGATATAAATTCTTCTATGTATTTGATCTTCAATTCCAAGTAATGCTGTGTTGAATGTTTATACCTAAAATAGATCTTCAGTGACAAAAGCCTCAGGAACTTTTTAGACTAATGATTAGAATGAAAGGACTTGATGGCTATGCAATCATAGATTCTCAATATGAAAGCATGAAAAGATACACACAATAAATGACCATCTTGGGCAAGCCTTTTCCAAGTTTCCTAAAGGGAGGAATTTAAGAAAGACTTTAGAAACTTTGGCATACATGGTTTTGCTTGAGCTTTTATTTTTATTTTATTTTTTAAAATCTTACTGGTCTTTTTCTTTTATATCATGTTTTTTTAAATTTTGTTTTTTTATGGCTTTGTTTTTCCTGTGTGGTTCTTGTGCTTTTAATATTTTTAATTCTGTTTTTTTTTTAAAATATACTTCTTGATTTCTAAAGAGAGAGATAAAGAGAAGATAAAGGACTGGTTGTTGGGAAGGTGAGGAGGATCTGGGATGATTTGGGGGAGGAGACACATGATCACATAATGTATGAAAATTCGTTTTCAATTAAAAGAAGAAACACTGTGATATAAAGCTGATCTCTTATATGCAAGCTTAGTAGTCACAACCAATGACATCACATGATCTATTTTATAGTAAATAGAGTTCAGGAGAAGAAAGAGCATTGCATGTATTAATACATAACCCCACTTGAGATATTCTCCTCTGCCATCCCTCATATGTGCAAATAAGCTTACTATATGTAAAACCACACATCAATAGACTGCATACAATTCTGAGGAACAAAAATAAAGAATAAAAGAACTAAACAAAAAGGAAATTAGGTGATAATCATAATACATATTTGAGATTCTCACAGAGGATGTCTCACATAGTTGATTTGATTTTGAGTCATTTGAGAAAACTCGATTCAGAAATGGACACTAAAAGTTATCACCAAACAACTATTAATAGAAAAGCAGTTCTATTTCTTAGCTTTAAAGAAAAAATTAGCAAGGATGTTCAAGTGGCTCTGTGGTAGGTTATAAATTCAATTGCTTGTATGTCCAAGAGTTGTACTTGGGTCATATGGAAGTTCTATTTCTACTTTTTTTTGCAACCTTTAGATTGATTTCTACAGTGACCAGTTACACTACCACCTACAATGTTTAAGTGTATTTCTTTAGTCGTAAACAAACCAGAATTTTTGTCATTCATTTTAGTACTAGTGGTCAGATCTGTCTGCATTGAGATTTACTGTTTAAGTATGCTTAAATTATATTTTTCTGCAAGCTTAAGATGTTGAGATTCTTTTCAGTTGTTTCCTAGATGTCTGCATTTCTTCTATTGAGAATATTCTATAATGTTTCACACTCTGTTCTTAATTTTTATGTTTAGTTTTTTTTGTTATTTGCATATTATAGACCGTAATCATCTGTCCAATGAATAGCTAGGGAAGATTTTCTACTATTCTCTGGGCTGCCTGTCCATTTACTTCACAGTTCCTTTTGCCATAAGAAGCATTGTGAATTTCATTTGGTCTTATTTGAAGCACCATTGGACAGCTGTTCACAAAGTC
The DNA here is from genome assembly GCA_001685095.1 of Ellobius talpinus. Classification (NCBI taxonomy): domain Eukaryota; kingdom Metazoa; phylum Chordata; class Mammalia; order Rodentia; family Cricetidae; genus Ellobius; species Ellobius talpinus. Next base: position 14,285 of record LOJH01007894.1, read on the forward strand.
CTTACCTGTGGTTGTAAGTTGAAGTGTGATCCATATTTTTTTTATTTACCAGTTTCAGGTTTTGTGTGTGAGATCTTGAATTCATTTGAACTTATATGTCCTAGAGGAAAGATAACATCTGGATTCAGTTTTCTACATTTTAAAAATCCAGTGGTATCACATTATTTATTGAAGATGTTATCTTTTACTCAGTGTCTAATTTTGGCAACTTTGTCATAGCTTAGATAAGTACAGTTGGGCCAACTTATATCTGGATTTGAGTTCTACTGCACCTTTCTATGTGTCTGCTTTTATGCCAACACCATACTGTGTTTTTCTGACTATGGTTCTGATACATAAATTGAAATGGTGCATAATGATATTTAACTTTTGTTAAGAATGGTAAGAATTTTATTCTATATCTGTGGTCTTTAGTGCCTTCATATTTAAATGAGGTTTGTATAGACTTTATAAAGGAGGAAGACATATACAATGTTCTCTCCAGAAACTTTAAATACATATTCAAAAATCTTTCATATGTAAAGACTAGCTGCAGCTATGGTGGTAAATAGCATCACTGTAGGGGAATGTGTCAATTGAGTAGAGAACTACATATTGCTGACAGGATGGGTCAGGAAGGAGATAGAGCAGAACTGATAAAAACACATGAGGAAACAAAAAACAATGATGAGATTTGAAATGTCAGATAAAAGGCAAATTGAGGAAAACATCTCTGACATTACAAATTTACAGAAAGCTATGGATTAAAAGTTAGTTCTACAAGAGAAGTATTGCTGAAGTGAGGAAAATATTGTTTCTTTAGGAAAGTAAATTCAGTACAGTGGGAGTTCATACTGTAATGAGTTCAGAAGAAAGTCGGTTATATACTAGTGTTTCTCAGATTTTTTTTCTAGTTCTATTCATTTGCAAATTTCAAGATGTCATTGTTTTTTACTGCTGAGTAGTACTCCATTTTGTAAATGTGCTAAACTTTCTTTATCCATCTTCAGCTGAAGGACACCTTGCCTATTTCCAGGTTTTGCCTATTACAAATAATGCTGCTGTGAACACAACTGAGCATATGTCATTGTGGTGTGAGTGTGCATCTTTGGGATATATGTCCAAGAGTGATATTGCTTGGTCTTGAGATAGATTGTTTTGCCATTTTCGGAGAAAGCACCATACTGATTTCCAAAGTGACTGTACAAGTTTGCAAAACCTGCAGTGAAGGAGTGTTTCCCTTATTCTTTATCCATAGAGAACAAAACAGGATGCATTTTGCATGAGTCTATCGTTAGTCAGCCAGAGCAAATCACTTGGTTCTTTGATTTATCAACACCTCTATGAGGATAATGGAAGAGACATTAGCCAAAGCCCATTAGCTCTCAAAGACAAAAGTCTATATACTAATAATTTTAAAATATGCATAACTCGTTTAAAAACTGTAGTTCAGTTTGAGCTTCATCTGTATCAATGACATTTGAAATTATTAATAACTAATTTGATCACTATATCAATAAAGCAACACTTGAATTTTACCAGTGAATCCTATAGATATTAATCCATTGACTTTAATCTTTATCTGACAAATATCTTTAATCTAGAATTAATATATAATAAAACCTATTGATAATGTAGAATGTAGTCAGATGAGAGTTCTAGAAGAATCATAAAGATCAGAAATGGAAATCTGCAGTAATTATTTGGCAAAAAGAAAAGAAATCAGTGCTTAGACATGATGGAATGTGTCCAAGAGGGTTTGAGTCTGAATAGCAGGTGTATTAGTCAGGGATCATGAAAGGAATAGAACTGATAATATTAATGTATTGGTGATATATATTTTATGTCCATATATCTGTATGTTATATATTGATATATCCATATATATTTAATAAGTCACTCACACAGACACACACATATATATGTGATTTATGTGTGTGCCTCTGTGTGTGTGTGTGTGTATGTGTGTGTGTTTATGAAACTGGCTTACAGGATGTAGTTCCAGGGTTCCAGTGCTGACTCACAACTGAAGGTTAAATATCTGGTAGCTGTTCAGTAGCTGTTCAATACAAGAGAGTTATTTCATAGAAAGGTGCTCGTTTTCTGTCTGCATTGGACTGTGAGGAAATTAATTGTATTCATATTATGCTTAGCAACAGGATACACACACTGCCTAACAAGAGTGATGACAGGCAGGCAAAGATTAAAGCATTCTTCTCCTCTGACTTTTATGTGGACTGCCATTATAAGATGTGGCCTTGATCTAGGGTGAGTCTTCTTTCTTCCTAAAATCTGACTGAGAAAATCCCTCAAAACTGTACCTAACAGCTTAGATTTAGTTGATAATAGATGCAGTCAAATTGAGAACACAACATTTGCTTCAAAACAGGTTTCCTGTGTGTCACATCTAAGAACAGAACAAGTTGCTGCTAAAATCAAGCCTAGAAGGCAGGACTTAGTTTGTGGAATTTGAGCTAAGTATACACACACAATATGGAGCATCTATAGCTCCACATAGCTTCTCCATACATCAACACAGGAAGCACTGTATTGTGATGATGCAGAAGACAGGGATTAAAAGCCACTGTGGCAACTTGAATCCTGCTAAATCTTTTTTTCCATTGTCTTCCTTTTTATTAATTAAATGAGTTATGTATCAGTTTCCCAAATTTTTCACTAACACATCCTGGCTACTCTGATCCTTGTCTTCTATAATGTTATTCCCGGCACAGTTAACTGTGCCAGTCTCCTGTCTGCCCCCTTCTCATGCTCATGCCTTTCTGTTTTGTTTGCTGACTCATTTAGTTTTGCCAGGGCTGTCTTTTGGTAATGAACTTTTCTATGAAGAATGGTGGTCTCATCTTCTTCAATGACCTTCTGATGTTTTTTATAACTCAAATAATTTCATTCACCTGAACTTTTTCAGTCCATATTGTTGTAGCAAACACTATTAATTTCATAATTCAGAAGACAGAGATAGGAGAATTGAGACTTCAAGGTCAGACAAAGCTACAGTATGAGTGCTTATTTATACATTATATTTCAGTTGTACTTCCTCTGCATCTAGTGAGCTCATTAGAAGCTCAAAATATAACAAGTATTTTGTCAAATATTTGTATACTGTGTAAAAATATATTGCTACAGTTGGTGTAATAAAAAGTTGAACGACCAATAGCTAGGCAGGCGGGACTTCCAGCCATAGAAAAAACTCAGGGAAAAAGATGGAATCACCAGGAGGAAGTGGAGGAAGCTGTATGAGCAATATGGACAGATGAGGTCACCTGCAATGTGACACTTTATAGATTAAAATAAATGGGTTAAGTTATAAATGCTAGTGAGACAGGTATAAGCTAAGACAAAGCTTTCATAATTAATACTAAGTCTCCATGTCATTATTTGGAGGTGAAAGTTACAGAGAACGTCTTATTACCCAGACAAACACGCCATTCTGGGATAGCATCTAGCATAGCTTCTTTGCTGGGTTAAGACTACCACCCCACTCTCCAATGTTTTCTCATACCTGTTCTCTGTACACTCCTATCCTTTGGCACCAAGCTTTGTGCTTTTCCTAGATTCATTAGTATATATTAATTGCTATTAACTAATGAGCTTTAGTATTATATTTTAAACATGGATTCCATATGTTTAAATCCTTGATTGTCATGTAATTCTCCCCACTCCCACTGTTCGCTTCCTTTGCCTCCAAGCCCTCATTCCATTTTTGTGTATTTTCTCCATCGTCTTGGTTTTGATTTTGACTATCATTTCTTTTTGCTTGTCATGCTCTCCAGGGTCACATGGTACTAACTAGATGATAGCATTACAGATTTGCTTCTAGAAGTTGTATATTACTTTTGATGCACTGAAGATTTTATTGCCCAAATGTGGTTTTATTGTGCTGGTTTGCTTCAACCAGAAACACCTTCCTCCTTATTATGCAAAATGGAATTCAAAATTATAGACTTTGTTGTAGCAGTATTCAAAGTGGTGGGCATTCAAAGTCATGGCCCTAGGTGGTAATGTAGGTCATGGATATCAACACAGACCCACTATGGTAGGACCGCAAACACCCAGACCCCTTGCTACAGGTTATAACTTGGGCCCGCCATGCTTGAGAGCAACAATGACCCTTGCCTGAGTGGGGTGGTCCTCGTGGAAACCAGGACTGACCAACTCAGCTCCCATTCAGGCCCAGTTTCAGGGCTTTGTGTTGGCACTAGATCAACAATGATACCATCTATGACCTGCTGGAGTGGATTAGGGCAGCAGTCATGCAGAAACACAGGAGCAGAATCTCCATGACTCTAGACAACAATGATATCTGATAGACCATGTCTTGGAATGATTAACACTGTTTTCTTAATGGATATGAACAATGAGCGATATTGAGATGAAATCACAAGACACAGAGAAATCCCATATTTATATAAAATAATTCCTTTGTCTTTCTCAACACAGTATTTTCTAGTGTTTCATTCTTTAGAGTTATAGATTTTGTTTGGTAATTTCTTTCTTTCTGTGCTTCAGACTTGGGGACTGCTCATTATGTCTTTGTTGCTTTGACATGGGATTTCATAGCCTATAGCATTGTCTAAGCGATAGCCTCCTGGCTTCATATTCCTGAGTGCTAAGATTACAGATGTGTACTACCCCACCATTTGGCTCTAGGGATGAGGCTCATTGTTAATCAAATGAATTTAACTATTTATTCTACTAATCTATATTTGGTACCTCATTACATTTGCTACATTAGTTTCATTCAAGAACATATTCTATTTTATGTGAGATCTTGGCTCACTTTCTATGGTTGAAGATCTCATCAGAACTTGTCTACATAGTGCTGAAACTTAGATTGAACACTTACTATGGGAAAACCATTTGATAATGCAAATGTTTGAATTATATTTCAAATAACTTTAATAATAACTCTTTAATATCATCAAATTTTGCTGGAATCATATTAATAAGAATGACAATTTATAATGAAGTCTAATTCATACAACATCATTCTTAACTACTATGTGACATTTTCTCTATGTCTACATGGTCAATTTACTTGCATAAGTGTACAGGATATATGTAATAATAATAACTCTAAGAAATCACAGTAGGATAAACAATAGATATATACTGATTTGTTGACAAACATGTTTCCTTTTAGGTATTCAGCATCCTTCTTGAGGAGATACTATTTGTATAATTAAAATACTATCTAATTCACTAGGAAATTTTTGTTCAGTGAATGAGTTTGGCAAAAGACATTGAAAGATATTATTCAACTGGAAATAGTTTGGCTATTTTTAAGTAACAATAAGATAAATTGAATTATGATGGCCTTAAAAATATCAAATAATAGTAAAACTAGCCTTATGAAATTGAATAAAGAGGTCATAGGGAACAACGTGGAATAGAGACAACATAAGGAATTTAGATAATGCTCACAATTGACTTGGTAGTCACATTCCTTTTCTTATTGATTCAATACAGCAGAGGTTAGGCTTAGGTATAACTATGCTTCCTTTAGAAAGATAGTGATGCACAGAGGGAATTCATCAAAGAAGCAAGCCTACACATGAAGCAGAGAAGTTATTTGTCCATCTACCCTGGTACTGTTAGAGCTCTATTGTAACATTTAACCTGGGTCAACTTTAAAATCAATTGTGTCATCTTAACCCATTTCAAATTTACTTAATCTATATTTCAGCTAGCAATTTTTTCAATGTTTTAATAACTACCCTATTTAACTGCCTTAAGATCTTAAGACGGCTCATTCATTGATCAACAAATTTTTACTGTCATTATCCTATCTGATATTGTTTTGTTTCAAGGTTCGCTCACATGGTATAGTTCACAGTCTGTATTTTAAAGTACTTTCATGTTATATTCTGCTATCATGGTGAGATCAAGCCTTTTGCAACCTAGGTTGACCTTAAACTCCCTATCCTCCTGTTTTTACTTCGTTGGTTGATGAGATTAAAAGCATGAATGACAGCATTCAGCTATCACTAATTTCCTCTAAAATTGATAAAGTCTGTGTCATTCCAGTGTGAGTTTCTTCTTTATTTATTTGTTTTTTTAAGGAGTAATAGCTGAAGGAAAACTGAGCTCAATTTAGCTTTAAATGATTCCTTTCTATGAATTTTTATGTAAGTATTTAGTGCTGCTACAAGAAGTATGTATTCAGATGGGATTCTTTGAATCAAACTCACGAAGCTATTACTGTTGGTTAAGTGGAACACTGGGGCTAGTTGCTGCTCAATAGACCTTTTATCAGTATTTTCATTCACTCACAAATCCTCTTTAAAGAGAGCTTTATAAACTTTGGCAGGTTATCCTGGCATTTAAGAAAACATTACTTTGTGTGTGATTTTCTTTTTGTTTTTAAATCACTTTGATAGAATCTAACCAATATACAAGACACTGTCTATTAAATGTGTATCACTTAGTAATTTGTTCTTTCCTATTTTTAATGTTTTACACACATATGCTTAATTTTCATAAACATATAACCCTTTTCAAATTAGAATATGTTCTTTCACGAATTAATGTTTCAATTTATGGCTTTTGTTATCAATGTTTTCTTTTTATGTTTAATTTGAATAGTTGATGCACGTTAAGTAAAATCCTCAAAAGAAACTCAGGTTTTTAAACCATTATTAAAGATAATTACATATGCTTCTTTAAAATTCTTTTGCCTCACACAATGCAAATAATCTACATAACTTAAATAAACTAAATAACCCATGAATGTTCATTTCATTTGGCAAAATTATGCTTTTGAAAGAACATTTTATGCACAAAAGACCAACCTAAGATATTGCATGTAGCAAAGACATTCATTCATTGTCACTCAATTTGACTTTCTCTGGAGACAATAGCCATGACCATGGAATAACGATCCCCACATAAAGTTGTAGAAGTTACCTCAACAGAACTTTTACATCACATGCAGCAACTTAGCAGCAATCAGCACAACATGTTTGGTTAGGGTAAATATTACGTTCTTACTTTCTTGTAATCTGATTTTTTTATTATTTCAATATTTACACCATTAGAGTAACTGAAATGTTTCCACTATTGTAAGTATCTGCTGAATGTAAAGTTGTTGGCAAATATAAATAAGTATTGCTGTTATTTCAGAGAGTCTTAATAATATATGCAAATACCTCAGGGAAAGTTAAAATTGGACCAAGAGGGTACATCTGCTCCATAACAACTCACTCTTGTTCACCTGCTGTTGTCCTTAATTGGAGCTTTAAGGGTACACTACTTCTGAGATTATATTTCTGTCAACTGTTGTCATTCTGTCCCAGTTCCACATTAGGTTTGAGTGATATAGCCTTTGATAGTTTTCTGTCAGTCTGACATGCTGATAGCGATAGCTCCTCTTCAAACTGATTAAAGATTTATTATTTTCACTAAACCAATGATTTCTTTTCTGTTTCCGCCAGCTCTATCCCTGAGGTATCCAGGGATAATATGATTGTAATTTTTCTCTGAGTTCATCCTTTCCATTCTCATGCCTGAGGCAGGAACTTTCACTGCTGTTCTTTATGAAGGAAAGTTTCATTTAACATGGCCTGAAAATCTGCAAAGGACTTTCAGAACTTTCCAATGCATGGTATAGATGTTGTACAACTCCAGACATGAGATGTAATTCTGCTTTAAGATGGAAGCACATACATAGGTGGCATGTTTTTTCAAATACTTGATTCTTTAAGATCATTTAAAGACATCAAGGAAATAGTTGCGAAAATATGGTAACAGTCACTAACTCATGGTTTTGTTTCCTTATCTTCCAGAATTTGCATATATGAATTTGGTACTATTAATTTTGTTGTTGTCATAATAGCTATCATTTATTGGCTTTATTAGTTATTTATCTTCTATTTATGAAATGAAGACAAGTGACAATATTGTCATTGATTTCTTCCCAGAACTCTGGAGGATTTATCCTTCCTTTATAACCAACTTTCAATGTGTTCTGGAGAATTAGGAAAAGGCATGGGTTCATATAATAATGATAAACTGTCTCTTTTGAAGCTCATTATTTCTAAATTAATTTTATCCTTAATATTTAATGATTTTATATATTTCAAGTAGAAGAAAAATCTCATTTATCTAGAGCTTCTCATAGTGTAGATATTTTTAATTGCTTTATAAATGACTGTGGTAGCTTAATGATCTCGAAAGCAAAACTGAATCATTTTAAAGCTTAGCTCTTCATGCCATTTTACTTCACAAAGAAGTTAGTACAGCTTTGGGAATAAGGCCATTTCTTTCACTTATTACCACTTGCTGCGTGTTTGTATTTATTCTACTTGCAAAGATAATCTTGCAGTTTCTAGTGGTATTTGTCTCTGTCCCTGACACATGGAAATGCTGTATTTATGGCCATGTGTGTTTAAATACACACAGAGCGGGACTGTATCTGAATGAATCCTAGAAGTTTATGCTTTGTTCAATGGTTATTGATAAGGACAAACCTTTCTAGAGTTGTTTACTGCTTGTTGTTTCAATGGGAGAAAATTACATGTCATTGGACCATAGTTGTAGGAGGCAGTGAAAGTGAAGGAAAAAGTGAGGAGGTCGTAGTAACATACCCAAGTAAATACTGCATGAAAAATATATGCAGTGAGTACTTTCAAATCATATTAGGCTCTAATGATTCAATAAGTTATTCACTTAGTCTACTCCCACTGATACATTGCATGATAAATTATTGTAGATCTCAAACTTATCAAATAATCATGCTAATTTTCTACAGAAATTATCACTCTAATGACATCCTATTTTTAACTCAAGAGAAATATTAAGGGTGTAACATACTCACACATAATGGTAAAGCACATTGTTTTAATGAAATGATATTTATATTTATATATATTCAATGAGCAAAATCAGTCTTGATGGTTTGAATGAGAATGAATCCCGTAGGTCCATATATTTGCATTATTGGTCCCCAGTTGGTGGAAATATTTCTGAAGGATTAGTAGGTGTGGCATTATTGAAGGAAGTGTGTTAATGAGGGTGGACTATGAGGTTCCAAAAGACTCCTGTGTTTCCAGTCTGTCTGTCCCTGTGTGTCTGTATCTGTCTGTTGTATCTGTCTGTCTCTGTGTTTCTCATTCTCTGTTCTCCTTACTATTTCTTTTTTTAAACTTTTTTAAATTGATATTTCTTGAGCTGTACATTCTTCTCTGCTCCCCTCCCTTCCTCTCCCCTCTCCCGTGGTCCCATGCTCCCAATTTACTCAGGAGATCTTCTTTTTCTACTTCCCATGTAGATT
>LOJH01007895.1:0-30335 GCA_001685095.1 Ellobius talpinus
TATTAACCAATGAAAGTAACACATAGACAGATGACCCTCCTCCATCAAGTAAATGTGTGGAACCATGGTGCTCTGGGAAGAAAATCAATCTCATGAAGCAGTGTGAATTTTATGAGAGACTATCAACTTGGCCTTCACATCATTCATTAAGTTTTCTGTAGGAACGACTTCTAACTGTCTGAAACCAAGTGGTTCAGTCTCATTGGGTTTGGGGCACTTCTGCATTTGTCCCTCTCATTTTTCAACTTTGTTTCACATTTTTTGATTTTTCAAGACTGTCCTGAAACTCACTCTGTAGACCAGGCTGGACTTGAACTCACAGAGATCTGCCTGCCACTGCCTCCCGAGTGCTGGGATTAAAGGCATGCACCACCACTGCCCGGCTCTGCTCGATTTTTACAATTTTCCCTTGTTATGAAGGATACCTATTTCCTAAATTGCTTTAAAAAGTTATTTTTCTTATTTGATATTATCATTACATCATTTTTCCCTTCCTTTTCCTCCCTCCAACCCACCCATATATCCCTCCTTGCTCTGTTTCAAATTCATAGCCTCTTTCTTTCACTGTTAATACACACATAGATGTATATACACATATATTCCTAAATATAACGCACTCAGTCTTTATAATATGACTTATATGTATGTTTTCATGGCTGAAATTGGATTGGATAACTAACTCCTTCGCTTGTTCTTCCTTGGGGAAGACTGTTTCTCTGTTTCCCTTGCTCTCAGCATTCCTTAGTTGTCTGCAGCTCTTCGTGTAAGGATGAGTCCTTGAGGTCTCTCCCAACTCCCACCCCTACTACCCCCTCTTCTCCCTTCCCCCTCTTCTCCTCCAGCTCCCCCAGCTTCCCTCCACCCCCTCCCCGACTCTCCCACTGCAGGCTACTTGGCATATCTATTGCTGTTGTCCTTGTTCAGCTCATGCTTAGGAAATGTTACATTGATTTTGTATATCTGTCAGTTTTCCAGATGTTGTTTTCATTTCATTTTTTTTAAAATACATTCTCTAAGCTGCTTTCTCTGCCTTTGCTATATTAATTGTTCATATAGAAGAGGCACTGCCTGAGCATATTTGCTTTGGTCCTGTCCTCTGGTCAAGTCTAAGCTGCAAGTCATCCTGTGAGATCTCAGATCGGTAAACAGGCCAGGACCCTAGGCCTCAGAGATGATTGACTCCCTCCTGTTCTTCAATGGACAAGATGAACTAGCTCAAGACCCGGCCTGGCACCCAGAGATCACATAGCTTGCTGCAAAGGCTGTGTGTCTTGCATCGCCTCTTGTCTTACTTTCATAGCTTCAACAGTGGTTTCGCTTTTTCCTTTCCTTTTCCTGTGTTGGAAAACAGGGTTTTCACATGCTAAGTAAGCAGGCAACCACTGCATTACATACTTAGCCTTTTAAGAACAATTATATGCCTTTTTTTTCTTTGGTTTCCAGATTCATTAAAAATAAATATTGGATTTTCTTTCTCCCAGGCTAGTTCAATCATCTCTATCAAGTCTTAGGGGACACACAGAATTTGCTCATTTTATGCAGCAAAGTCATATTTGGACCTTTGTTTGGGATATGCATTTTCACTTGGTAATTTCATTATTCTTTGGGAGATATTATAATGAAAGGCTCAGGAAAGCTTTGCTCCTTAACAAAGCTTTTCTGAACACTGAAAGACTATTTAAAAGAAAAATATAAAACTTTACAGTCATTTCTATATACTTGACCTCACTGTTCTCTGTGGTTCACATGTGGATTGGACCATGCGTGGTCTGCCAAGCTTAGTCACCAACGTGGTGCACATAAAGTGTAGTGGGACAGTAAACATGGGGTTGGACATAGAAATTAGGGGTCTCGACAGGACCAGTGTTACCCTTCCAGAAGCCTAGATGTTTCTCTGAGAGCAGGTTGTTATAAGAGTTGAACACTGCATATAACCACCCCTTCTGCATTCCTCTGATAGGTTATGGTGAAGCCACACAGCCTCACCAGGGGGATGAATAAACCTCCTCTCTATAAAGCATGCAGTGCCAGATACTTTGTGACAACAGAACCTGGTAGCGCAGTAAGTAAGAGAGGTGGCGACAAGAAAGAAATTCCTTTCTGTTGATCTTCTTTTATAGTCATCCCCAAACTATTTCTAGGACATAAGATCACTTTTTACTGTCTTAAGAATATGTTTTTAGCTGAAGAGATAGCTCAGAGGTTAAGAGCCCTTGCTGATCTTCTGGAAGACCTAAGGTTGGTTACCACACCCACATCAGGCAGTGCACAACCTCCTGTACCTATAGATCCAGGGGATCTGATGTTCCCTTCTGACCTCTGTGGGCACCTGCACAGAAGTAGCAGACACACATAACACACACACAGACACACACACAAATTAAAATAGAAGTAAATTTTACAAAGAATCATAGTGTTATACAAGTTTGAGTTATATTTTACTTTTCTATACCTAAAAATGCCTTATTTTTTATTCTTACATCATTTTACTAATGAAAAAGAAATGAGACCAACTAACATTACAACCGTTAACAACAACCAATTAGAAGCAAAATCAAAACTTAGACCCAAATTTCTGTGAATTATTTTTAGTACAGCAACCTGTTGATATCCAAGTGTAGGTAGTAATTATAATTTATTATGTTCTTTTGATCTTAAGTCAGTTTGTAACTGTGTGAGGTACCATGACAGAATGCCTGTCCGGAGTTGCTTAAGAAAGGTAATATTTGGTTGACTTGGGGTTTTAGAGGACTCAGTTCATGTTGGAAGGGAAGTACTACAGAGCTGCTCTGTTGAGGGCAGCGGGAACTTGTGGCAGAATCTATTCAGTTCACAGTAGAGCAGGAAGCAGGGAGCCAATGCATCCTCCAAAGGTCTGTCCTGGCAACCTAATTCTGCCAGCTAGGCCCGGTCTCTTAAAGCTTTCACAGCCTTCCGCACAGCCTTCGCTAGAGAACAAGCATTCCAAACAACAGTCTGTGGGGCTGTGTCAGAGCTTCATAAAATAAACAGCATTTGTGCATGGCTTGTAGTCAGTTTCCCCTCTTTGTTCCTACACTGGGATTCACACTGAAAGAACCAATAGGTTGTCAAAGGCTTCAGACTTCAAAAGATAGTCTGATGCGTATTCTGGTTCTAATGGTATCCCTGCTGGTGGTCTCAGATAAGATTCTGCCTTTCTTGCTATGAAGTACTTATCTTGTAGGTTTCTTGGCTTCTAACATGGGACTCTGAAAACTGGACCATATGTAGAGAAATAAATGTCTGCCCAGTATATCTTTCTTGTTTAATTTATTACCCTTCTACTAAATGTAGAAGGGTTTCCCAAAGCATGTTCACCTGTGATGTTGCGTATTTCTGTAATCAACCCCAAATTATCACCCACTAGCACACTGAGCTCCAAGGATGAGGCAAGAGTTCAAGTACCCAACAACAAGTTGGAAAGCACTTCGACTGCCCAATGGGAGAGAAGTGTAAAGCTCACAAGTGCAAGAACAAGAGTATGGAAAGCTGAAACGCGTCCTCCCACTGGCTAGTTTAAAGGCAAGGGCTCCTGAGGTTCAGAACTCTAGAAAGGAAACCGTGCCTTCTCTCTAGTCTTGCACAATGGCAGCCTCACCACCATCTCACTCACGTTCGTTTAAGCTTTCCTCTTAAATACCACCTCCTCCAGTTTCTCTAGGAAGAAATATTTGCATACATTTAATCAGCATAGTTAATTTACTAAGGCAATAAAACATATTTGGAGTGCCAGCCTGAAAATATTTTAAGAGGACTGTATCCTGCACCTAACTGGACTGTTCCGACAGAATGTACTGCATGAGAAGTTTGGATTTGACTTCCAAGGCAGGAATTGGAATGTTTTGCTGGAGTCAAAGTCAGTGTGAACAGGAGGGTGAGCTCAAGCTATCTCTATAGTTTGGAAGTGTGCTTCCTCCATGTCCCACATGTTAGAAGCTTGGGCCCTAGGGTGACACTCTTAGCGGGAGTAGGTCCTTCAGTCAGCAATGTGGAATGGGATATCCTCAGGTCTAAGGGTATTGGCCTGGGGTGCACTTGGGAACTGTAGTCTCATCTTTTTCTCTCTCTGCTTCTAACATGCTTGCAGAATCTCTCTACATTACCACTGTAAGTTTTGTTCATCAAGACTTTGGTCAGGTGTGTACATCAAAGGGCCTGCTAATCTTTGACTGATGGTTCTATACCTGTGAGCTAACATAAACCTTTTCTCATCACAAGTTCATTGTGTAAGGTAATTCATTGTAGTGACAGAAGTCGTGATGGACTGACAAGTGAGTCAGGATCACCCTGTAAACAGGTCCAGGAAGTCTATGAGGAAAGAACTGATAGGAAAGAAGGTGAGTCTTTATGTTTAGATGATTACTCTGATCTAGAAAACCAAGAAGGATGCTGGAAGAACAATGCCCTTGGCTTGGGTATGGTAAGCCAAAGAAAGATTCTGAAATCAAAGCCTAAGTTGCCTTGTGTCTGCTCAAGAAGATGATCGTTCCTGGGAGCTGAAACAATTTCCCTGCTGTTTCATTCATATCTTTGTTATTCTATATCCAGTATGAGAGCCAGACAACTCAGTTTGAATAAACTCCACTTTCTTATACAAAATCACTAACCATTTACATCTTTTATACTCAGCACTTTTCACCTAAGCAGACAATGAATGACAAAGCTCAAAAAAAAACCCTTTTATTAGCTTTTAAGTCTTAAGCAGAATTTAGGTGATCTTGACTCTGTTCTGTGGCAAGGTATCACAGGATCAAAATCAAGGCCTTCGTTGGGCTGAGAGTTCACCTGGAGTCTCTGAGAAATAATCTACTCCCAGTCTCATTCAACTTATTGAAAGAATTATGTCTCTTGAGGTTATAGACCAAGGTCCCTGGGTTTTGTTGCCTATTTGTCACAAGCTGTTCACAGCTTTTATGGCCACTCCATGGTCTTGGCAGGATGTCTACTCAGAATTAAGTCAACAGAAACTAGTAAAGAAAGTCCTTACTATTCTTCAAAATCTGACGACTTTCCTTCTGCCTTCTTCTCTACTACCAGCTGAAGAAAGCACTCGGCTTTTGGGGGCTTATACAATCAGCCTGAGCTGACCCAGAAAAGCCTCTTCATTAGCAGGTCAACCATGCTATACAACACAAAAGAACAGTTCATGTTTTGGCACAGTTTCCAGGGATGAGTGCATAGATTACTTCATGTCACACAAGAATATTCATCTTGTACAATATCATACAACATCAGTACATTGTGACACCGGAATTCAGTTACTTTTAGAGATCTTATGATGCAATCAATGAGAGTTAGCCAGAAGTAGGTAATAAGTCAGAAGATATGAAGATGAGGTACCAGAATATCCTGGCACTAAAGCAGGTAGACTTTTACACAAGAAAACAAAATCAAGACAAGATCACAAGACCAATAGTGCATCACGAATGGGTAATTTGAAAAAAAAAACAAAAGTTACCAGAGACCTCTAGAGAGGCATGATCTAATAAGGAGACTAAAAATTTATAAGATTAAAAAATGTTGCAATATTTAATAGAGGGTCTTTCCCACGGGGTGAAAGATATGCATAAAATCACATAGGACACAAAGGTCCTGATTATACTTAATTCAGAACAATATCCCTTGATTATGAGTATTCACCTTTCACTGTGGAAGAAGGCCATGATGTGGAATGATTCAGGATGAATTCGTCAGGTATCCATGCTATGAGCAACAGCACCTATCTCATCCAGCATCATTCTATTTGTGGATGCTGTTCGCTCAGCAGATAGTTGTGCATAGGAAGCTTGGCCCTCAGATTGATGCTACTGGGCCTTTGAGAAGTGGGACTCAAGGGGAAGAATTTAAATTGTTAAGGGTGCAGCCCTCTGAAGGGAACTCTGGTTTCTTGGGATAAAGTTCTCTCCTTGGCTTCAAATTCCCATGTATGATCCATCCTCCCTCAAGGGCTTCACTGTCCTACACAGGGTGCAAAGAACAGTAAGAGCTATACTGATCAAACAATCTGACTCCCAACAGTGAGTTAAATGAACCTCTTTTCCTTCATAAGTAGTTCACCCCTAGCATTTTGTGATGACAATGATCAACTAAAGTATGTACAGAAACTGTGTGATTTGAGTAGATATTCACCTATCTCCTCTGTGATTATGAATGTATCCTCTTTGCCATGGTAACATAACCAGAAATCAGAGCTTATACAGACTGAGGTCAACCAGCACAATGCATTGTGTGAGGTTAATGAGAGACAGAGTAGCTATCCCATTTTAGAAACAGATAAAAAACTTTAGGATAGGGGGGACATGGTAAAATGCTTAAAGCAGGAACATCTCATTATCTAAAAGGGAAGCCAGCATGGAGGTGAAACCTTCACCCAAGAAGATAATCAGAAACCATAGTACAGAAATGGAATCTAATTTTTCATCACACCATACCTGATACCTGTCCTCACAGCAGAGAAAGGTGGAACACATCCAAACATGCCATGCTTCCCGTGTGATACAATGAGAAATATATAAATGGCAAACACGATAAAAGAAAGATGTTAAAGATTGTTTCCTAGTGTCTCTTTGCACTATGATTAAAAAGAAAAGCAGTTTGGATTCTTGTGGTGACCTTAGTGGACAATCTTATCCTAAGGAGAAAGGAGTGTTTTGTTGATGCTGAACAAACCTAGAAAATTAAGTTTGAAAAAGAAATAAAGGAGAGAGCTGACTTTCCATTTCTCAGCTCACTGCAGGGGAAGCAATTTCCATTTTCAGATTCTCAATTTTCCCTCATTACAGCTGATTTGCTAGCAGTGAAAGAAGCTTCGATTTTTTAGCCTTCTCTACTAGTTTTATGCCAATGCATCATATCTATATAAGTTAATATTTTGGTGCTGTTAATAAAGTGCTTGCAACCCACAAGAACACCTACATTATATTCAAATTGCCCTGCCGTTGTAAATGCTTGTGTCTGTTGGGTGCTAAGTTCAGATATCACGTTTGTCAAATGGGATAATCATCTTCTTGCCTGAAGACAAGAGCCTGGGGAAGTTCACAAATGCCAGGCAGCACTTAGTCAAGTAAGACTCCCTGGAGAAAAAAATGGTCAAAAGACACACGCCATGAAAGGCATGAAAGCAGTTGTTCATCTTCAAAATCAAGTGCAAAGCAAATTTCTGGCTCATCAGCACACGAGAGTCAGTGGGGTGAATGTGCACAGACTAATAAGAAACCCCTTAATATAAAGAAAGCCGGCGTCTCATATAAAACACACTAGCCAGAGAGTAAGTTACACACTTCAGACTTCAGCCAGGAACTCATCTCCTCAACACTCTGCTTTTCTACTCCTTTCATTAGGTTTATGTGTAGCAAAACATCACCTTACATATCATGAATATATAGAGTTTAAAATGAATGTTTACCTGAGATGTCATCCCAAATGGTCCATTTCCACCAAACCAGGTTGCTAAGGGAGTGTGTAGAGACCCTGACTAGCCCAGGATGAACATGTGAGAGAAGTAAATCTTGATGCTGCTAACAGGTGACACATTTGTAACTACATCATAATTGAATCCATTGTGATTGATTATAGGCCTCATTGAAATGGGAGATACCACTGCCCAAGGCTTCCTCTTCCTTAAGGTCCCTGAAGCAGCACAGAGGTAGCTTTCATTCTAAGGACTCCAATATTTATCACTATGAATGGGAGCCTTAGAAGTTCTGGCCTTTAAGACTCCCTTTCAGGGTTCAATTAAAGATGTCACAAATAGTTAAAAGGGGATAAAGACGTCTATTCACAACAGGTTCCTTCTATCCATAGTCTTTATTCTTCTCTCTCCAATCCATCATTTCTCATTGTTCCTTCTTATTCTCCCTTGTTCTACATCATTCTTAGTTCTATATCATTCTACCCATTACAAATGTTCCCAGTCATATATACCCTTAAAACCAGCAATTCCCCAGCCCTAGCAGGTTCCAGGGACACAATTCCTTTGCCCCATTAAAAAAACAGATAAGAGTTTCCACACACATACACAGATCCATGGGAGTGGTTAGTATACATCCCATGAAGTCCTTAATGGAGAAAGTTAGTTAAGAAAAAAATTAAATCACCGGGAATTCTAGAGGGGAAGGTTACTGCACTACACTACATTTTTAGGTAGTTAGTAAGAGCTAAAACATTTATTTTCAGTAAAATTATGAAGAGGACATGGATTGTTTAAATCAGCACACTCCATCTTTTCCCCCAGTATACACAAAGGATACCAGGTAACCAGGCAACCAATGTACACAGTCAAGGAGAAGTTGATGACTCTTGACCAGATAGCATATACACTAGACACTGCAGTTTCTTTTGGCCTAGGTCTGGAGTTAGACTTACTGCCCTACACAAAGAAGAGACCCAAGCCTTTAAATTATCCCTTCTGGGCTATGCTGTTATCACATTCTGATCATGGGTGTTGTGGGTCTTTCTCTGGATTAATTATCCCTTCTGCTGTCCTTGAGAGTCCTGAAATAAAATCATCAGTAAACTGAGGTAAAAGTGAGTGTGAGGAGTTAAGAATCGTTTAAGTGAGGCAAAACCAGAACAGCAGCTTGGGCAGGTAGTAATTCTATGTCCTTGGATATCTATGAATATCTTAAGTAGGATGATCTATGCCTGGCCCCAAATGCCTGCTGATAAAGATAATTGCAGGAAGCAGATCTCTGTGCTTACATAGGAGAGGGGAGCACACCTGGCAGTGGGAAGCTGTTCTCACTAAAGAATTCTGAGCTGTGGGGATTAATTCCAGATATGTAATAGGAAGGGAGCTAGCTAAGAAGAAAAATCTACAGCAAATGACGGCCACTTTATTCACAAAGCAATAATGCCAAAAAGCCTTGTCTTTTCGTTTAGCCTTTACCAGATCCCTTGTTTCTGATAAGTCACTTGTGAAAAGATGGCTGAGCAGTGACTGTATGACGTTGTGGCTTGTGGCACACTATAAGGCAATGATTAATGGTTTAAGCAGGAGGCAGAGATGGAAGCGTATGGGATGGAAACAGCAATCACCCCAGAATGAGAGTTCAATTTTATGACGAAAGCAACGGAGGCTTCTTTTCTGAACTTCACTGGGTACATTAGTACTGTATAAAATACACAAAAAGGAAGGATGGATCATGCATACGCAACTAGTCCTGTGGGACTCAGCACCCTGCAGACCAGTCCAAGGTTTTATGGTGAAAAGAAAACCCAGGTTCCCTCCAAAGGCTGGTCATTTTAATGCTCTTCCACGTGTATTTTAGAGGACCATTGAGATGGCTCAGCAGGTAAATGCACTTTCCAGACAACCCTGCACTGGAGAAGCCAGTCTGCAGCACCAGTCTGCAGCACCAGTGCAAGCACTGTAAAGGACCCAGAGGGTGATGGTAGGAGAAGCTGACAAAGCCCACATGTGTGGCAACACAGTGACAGACACAACAGGAGAGCAAAGAAAGGAGAAAAGCACTGGCTTGACAGCCTCTGCCCTCTACCCATGCATATCTGCACTTTGCCTCTCACTTACTTAGACCCATACCATAATTAATGATTTAATCAAATTTAAAGTCTAAATGGCAGTCTCATAAATGGCTTCCATCAAAGCTGTCTTTTTATGATGATTCTAGCACACATCACTGAATTGTCATTTACTTTCCAGCAGTCACAACCCCATAGATTGTCACCCTTCTCAGGACAAGCTGCCAAGTTGGGAAGCAGCATCAATGTTTTCTACTTAGTAGGGCAATGGGGCAAAGGTAAGCCCTCCATACCTCTCCATCTTCATCTTAGAGTCTGTCCCAGAAATGATGGTATTTACCTTTGGTTCCATTTCGTCTTGAACTTTTTGTTTGTATGTTTGTTTATTCATTTATTGATTGACAATGTAAGGGGCACAAAGAACTCAGGTAAGAGGACAGCTTATTGGTGTTTGTCTTTCACCAGATGGGCTGTGGGGATTGAAATCAGATCCAGTGAAGAATAAACTCCATTTCACATTAGTCTCATTAGATTTTAGTTTAACTTAGTGACTTTTAATATTTTCTTTTTATTTAAAAGTTTTTTGAAAATTTCATGTATGAGTATATGTACATCATTTCAACCCCTCCAAATCTTCCCATATCCCCCACTCCCTCTCAAATTCATTACCTCTCTTTCTTAATAATTATTGTTACACACACATACAAATACATGTACAACCTACTGAAGTCATCCAGTGTTGTTCATATGGAAATATACTTGGAGTTGACCACTTTGAAGCAGATAATTTACTAAGAAGCTCTCCCCTGGGGAAAAAAAGATTTTTCCCTCTCTTATAGCTCTTTATTTTACCCAGTGTCTGTAGGTATGCCGACTAGTGTTGTCTTTATGCCAGTATTGTTTAGGAAACCAGAATATTGAGATTTCACGAGTGCAGCTTCTCTGTCTTGTCTAGAAGGCATTAACTAGTAGCCCTGGTCCTCTGATTCTTACAATCTTTTCACTCCTATCCTATAATATTCTCTGAGACTTAGGTATAGAGTTTGCATTGTATGTGTATCAGCTACCATGGTCATTTATTCTCTACGTTTTGATCAGTTGTGGCACTTAGTGATGAAGAAATTAATTTAGGGCTGGTGGGAACCAGGAACTTCTAACTGTCCCAAGAACAGATGGGGCTCTCAGATATGGTCAGAGGATATCCCGTGGTTTTCTTTCAGATATGGTCAGAGGATATTCTGTGGTTTTCTTTCAGATATGGTCAGAGGATATCCTGTGGTTTTTCCAGAAAAGGAAAATATCCCCCCCACACACTAGGAAATGAGCCCATGGAAAGTTCCCAAACCCTGTCCCTTTGTGTCCCCGGCTAGGCCAATCATTGTTAGACAAATATGCTTATGATAATTCTATAGTTTTGCTCTATATAAACCCCTAATGCTAGCTTTTTGGGGCTCTCAACTTCATGGAGACAGTTGGGAGCCCGTTTGTGCAGACGCTCAATAAAACCTCTTGCTGTTACATCTCCTGGACTGGTCATTGAGTCACGGGGCTAGCCCACCTGAGTAATTAGACCCCAAACTTGGGGTCTAACAGTGATAATCTCAATCTTTTGCCAAAAAGAATGCATTTGACAAAGGGTGAGAGCCACATTTATCTGTGTGTACACATGTGTAACAATAATCAAAAAGATTTGGTCATGAATTTGAGGAATGGGATGAACATGAAAGGAGTTGTAAGCAAAGAGGGAAAGCTTAAAATGATGAAAATAGAGTATTCAGGTGTGAAACTCTCAAAAAATTAATTAAAACCCCCTTTTATAAAGTGATCATCAAAACAGAAGAAAAGAAAACAAAGAAAAAAGCACAAGAAACATAGACTCTGACACACACACATTCACAAAAACCCAATTCCATAAAAACAAAAAACTAGTTTGCTGTGTCCTCTTCTAATTTGTTTGTTCCTATTTTATCTTACTTTTTAAAAATTTATTATTATTGTATAGATGCTTCATGGTTTTTTAATAGACAGAAATTTTGTGGATCTAGATATGAGGGGAAATGGAAAGAACTGAGAAGATTTGGGGAAGGGGAAACTGTAATCAGAATATATTTTGTGAAAGGAAATCTATTTTCAATAAAAGAAAAATAAAAAATAAATAGAAAGCGATTCTCAACTATCAGCTCAATTCTGCCAGAGGACTCCCATGTCTCTAAGAGTCTGTCTCTGGAGTCATTTTACCCTGAAAGCTCTCTGATGGTATCAAACACATATCGTTTGCTCTTTGTTTGGCTTTTCAAATTAGTCAAACCAGCTCGTTAGTCAAACCAGCTTGTAGGAAAAGTAAAAATCCAAACAAAAATTGGTACTTAAAACATTTTAATGAAATCATGGCAATAAAAAATTAGTCAAGTAATAATTTTGTGCTATAATGTGAAGATGTTTTGAGGGCTTCCTCTCTTTGGTAGGTTACCCTCAATATATAAAACTTTAAGGCAGTATATGAATTGGTGTATAATATCGAATGTCTACTGTGCTGTTAAAATATTGGGAACTGATTTATAGTCATGTTATTGATATGGGAACACTAGAGTGAGTCTAGCTAGGCCCAGGGGTACTAGGGTTCCAGAAAACAGGATAGGCCCAAAGCTTCCCAAACTAGTGGCTTTCATGTTCTTGCCTTGAAACTTCAAAGAATAATATTCATGATCCACATAGTCTTAAAAAAGAGTTAACTATAGATTCATAGCAGGGTTCTTGAAAGGGAGACAGGGAGAGAGAGAGAGAGGGAGGGAGGAAAGGAGGGAGGGAGGGAGGGAGGGGCAAGAGGAGGAAAAGGTTCCCTAGAAATAGGGGACAATGGAGTGGTAACTGGGGGCATTCTAAAAAACTTAACGGCAGAAACTGGAGTGACACACAGACAAGCTGGTCCAACTACAAAGTGTTCAGGTACCTGGATGTCAGTCAAGTCCTCGCATACCGCCTCTAGGCAGAGGTCTTAAGGGGAAGAGATAACAATAAAACCAGAAGTAGACCGCTTCCGGCCTTGCAGACATCTGGCAATAATATCCCCAGAACTGTGCAAGAGGTCCTGCATCACCTGCCCAGCTTCTATCTTCTGCAGTTATCAGTAGCAGAAATTCAGACTTCTTATAAATCAGAAAGCACTGTGCAGTATTTTCAGAAATTTGATCATTTTTCTTGAAAATTCTGTTAACAAACCCATATGTGATACTAGCTTACTATTCTTTTTAAGACTCACCTTTGTGTTCTTTCCTTTCCCCTTTTAGAAAAAAAATGACTTTTATAAACAGTAAGAATTCGTGTCTCATAAATATAAGGTAAAAAGGGAGCATTTAGATCATTGTGTTAAAATCATCAAAAATTTTTCCTATATAATATCTACTTTAAAAGGAATAAATATTAGTTAAATTGTATGCATTTTAATTTAATAAATATAATTATTATATTTTCTTAATAATATATTTTAAGGTTTATCATTTTAAGTTTATACCACACACTCTAAGTTGGATATAGATCTTGAGCATAGAAAGCTCGGAAACACTAAAAAATAAGGAAGAAAATATAACCTAAGGAGAAACTGACTTGGTATTTCAATTTTTTATTCACAAAGCCTATTTCTTTATTGTTACCAATTATTTTTAAATTTATTAGTAAAGATAAATCCTTTCTGACATCATGGTGACTGTAGAAAGGAACGGAGGTTCCTATCCCCTTGTGACTTCAGAGACCTAAGTCTCATGCCCACCACTGCCCTAGAGAGAGGCTGAAGACTTGGAGGGGTTCTCACCAGGGTCACACACTGGTGTGCACCCAAATTACACATGTGCAAGGCCAGAGTCCTCGGGAGTCCAGCTTAGCCTTCTAATCTACAATCAAATTCATGCAAGCAAGCAATGATTTAATCCACCTCAGGCTCTATTTCAAGTGGCTGCTGTTGTCTTTTCTGTTACCTCATCTACGAACCTAGTTATTACCAGGAATGAATTTCCTATAGTTACCATGTTTCAATACTTCTTTTTTTGAGACAGGATTTTATTGTATAGCCATGACTGGCCTAGAACTATCTATGTACACTGAGCTGGCTTCAAATTCACGGAGATCTGCCTGCCTCTACCTCCAGAATGCTGAGATTAAAGGTATTCACCATTATGCCTGTCCTTTAAAATACTTGTTTCTTATGATTAAGAAGAAATGATTTAAAAGGCTATGATTAAAAAGATGCATTTAAAATAATTTAACCAATTATTTTCAACATGTAATGCAACATGATAGTTCTAAACAGAGACTCTGAACTGATTCCATGTTATCCATAGGAAATCTTGAATATCACAGAATATGTAGGTTAAAACTACTTCAAGAAACCAAGAACTAAATTTCAATTTTACAAATTACTGCTATTCTTCCATACAGTGATACAGCCCTGTCCCTGTTCATTCTTGTGCTATATGTACTGGTCTGAATGATGATTTCTTTTACTGAATATTTTATTGCAATTATATCTTCTGTTATGGCGATCACTGTTTTTCATGAAAGGATGGTCTTACTGACATATAAAGTTCCTTATTTTTTCAACTTTAATATTACTGAAGAATTTGTATATATCACAATGATTATTTTCATATACAAAGTTTCTCTCAAATACATAATATATTTCCTGAAGAATCAGTCTGTAGCTCTCTATTTACACTTCCTTCCTTGGTGATGTCATTTTGTCTCTGGCTTTTAATGCCAACTACATGCCAATAATGCCCAAATTTAGATCAGCAGCCAAATGGCTCTCCTGCAAGCACCACGCTTTCATATCCAACTACCTACTCAAATCTCTATTTAGTTATCTAAAAAAACTCAACCGACTGTGGTTCAGAGCCCTGAATTGTCAGTGTTCAGCCTACTGTGTTTCCTAACTGGTCATCAGGCACATCCATTTCCTCCTTGTGGGCTATTTTCAATACTGTAACCAGAGCGATCCTTCTCAAATGCCAGCCAATCTGTGGCACGATTTTTCTCTCTAAAATATTGAAATGGATCCTAATTTCATTCAGCCTTAGAACCATGTTCTTTGTAAAGGACAATGTGGCTGACTTTAGGTGTCAGGAGTCTCACTTGTCTAATACCTCACTTTCTTTCTCAGACCTGCATTCCTTCTTAACACCCCCAGGTCCAAATGGCTTGCAGCTCTTCTGGAATATACCAAGCATTTCCCTGCATTAAGATTGTTACTTGCTCCATCAAACATCCATGTGTCATTCATTTCACTTCAAGTTTGTGATTATAGATTATTTCCTAAATTAAGGTTATTTTAAAATTCTATTCAAATTATAATTCCTGGGGCTGGAAAGATGGATAACAGGTACTGGAGAGTGCTGTGAAAACCTGGTAACTTGAGTTCAATCTTTGGTGTCCAGGTAAAGGTGGAAAGAAAGAACTGACTCCACAAAGTTGTTCTCTAACCTCCACATATGTGCACAAATCATACACACCCAAACATACAGGTACACCTATATACACACACATAGTAAACAAGGTCTTTAGAGATGTAACTACTTAATTCTATTATTTTTGGTTATATTGTTCAGATCATTTTGTTCTCCACAGCACTAACCTTTACACATTCATAATTACTGTCAGATGCTACAAAGAGATCTTACAGAGCCACGGTGGCACTGAGAAGAGGGAACAAGGATTTGGTTCAAAACCAACCACAGCCCACAGTTACACAGAAGGTCAAGGAATATGGGATGGTGCCACACTTAATAAAAGTGAGTTTGAAATTTACCAAAGAAAATTCCAATTTCTAGCAAGCCATGACCAGACAACTTTAAAGTGTTTTACCTCAAAGAAAGCAAACATTGCAAAGCAATGACTTCCTACTTTATTAGAACATAAAATGCAGTTCATTCAATGGTACATACCAAGTGTCTATAATACCAGCTAATACTTCATTGCTTGTTGAAAGAATTTAGTGGCATTTTATATTAAGAAATTATTCTCTGGAATAAAATACTTATTCATATAATGGTAGGGCCAAAGTATTAAATATCTGATGGTCCCTGAAAGACAGCTCACTGCTCTCTGAACCCTTCATGTCATGTGATGTTTTCACTGCTCTCTGAACCCTTTATGTCATGTGATGTTTCCACTGCTGTCTGAACTCTTTATGTCATGTGATGTTTCCACTGCTGTCTGAACCCTTCATGTCATGTGATGTTTCCACTGCTCTCTGAACCCTTCATGTCATGTGATGTTTCCACTGCTGTCTGACCCCTTCATGTCATGTGATGTTTTCACTAGCCGTGTTAAGTGTTCTTGTTTCACCATAGTCTCCTTAGAAATGTATTTGTATTTTTCAAACAAATCACCTATGTAATGGATCAATAAGAAATAGAACTCCTTGTACGACAGTAAGCATATATAAACTTGGCATCAAATAATCTAATAGATTGCTCTGTATATTCAGGAGGGAGGTATTGAATAATATTATTTTGGAAAACCATCTATGCCTTTTATGAGACCACAATGTATTCAAAGGATAAAAAATACTTATGTATGGGCAACTATCATGACAAGTATATACAAATTTTGCCAAAATCACATAAAGGGTACCATTGAAATTCTGTTAACTATCCTAATGGATTTAGATAAAATTCAAATAAGGAAAGAAGTTCTCTTTTGAATATAGCAGGACTATTTTACTCATTAACTCACAGCAATGTGGTTGCTTCTACAAGACCAAGTCAGTCAACACTCTAGCATGGATAGGAGAGGGGCTCATTGGGCCCCATACCTGGCAGAGGAGATACTGATATTTGATATGTGTAGTTCATGGTAGTTTCCCAATACAACATGTGTGACCCTATACCCCTGTGCTTATGAGCTGCATTAATAAGACTCAACAGATGTATGTGTGTGAGAGAGAAAGAGAAAGAGAGAGAGAGAGAACAAGAATAAGAACAAGAAGTTAAGAGGGAAGGTAGGAGGATGGTTCTACAGGAATTGGAGGAGAAAAGTAAAGGGTGCTTATAACCTAAATACATTGTATACATGTGTAAAACTGACAAAATATAACATTTAAAAATAAAATAATTAAAAGATGTCTATCTTATTGTATTTTAGTAGGGGTCCTTTATCCCCCTATTAATTTACTGACACAAAAACAGAACTAACCTGTGAGTACCTCTCTCTAATCTCTATGAGTCGATAAACAACAGTAATACGAATAACTGTGCTTTTACTCAAAATGGAAATGAGTCTTACATATTAATTGAAGTTTTATATACTACATTCCTAGGGTTGACATTTAAACTCAAAGATATGTCAAATTTGAATTGATACTGGGTACTTCTGGGCCCAGGCTTTTGGAATTCTCCCATGACTCCAGAGCCTGCTCGGAAGAAGCCACACCTGAGAGTAGAAAGTAGGGTTCATGAGTATCAGCAAGGGTGAGTGCAGGAGCTGTACTACATCTTGAACATTTGAGGAATTCAAAGTCACATGCTGCAAAGAGATCTTACGGAGTCACAGCGGCACTGAGAAGAGGGAACAAGGATTTGGTTCAAAACCAGCCACAGCCCACAGTTACACAGAAGGTCAAGGAATATGGGATGGTGCCACACTTAATAAAAGTGAGTTTGAGATTTACCAAAGAAAATTCCAATTTCTAGCAAGCCATGACCAGATAAATTTAAGGTGTTTTACCTCAAAGAAAGCAAACATTGCAAAGCAATGACTTCCTAGTTATTACTCTACTCCATCCACTTCTAAATGTTAGTAACAGGCAATAAAAGGGGAGCTAGAAGTATATTTTCCCAGTTGCTCATCTATAAAACTCATTTGAAATTATAAATTATGAGTGGTTTTAGCCTGTGGGGATTGACAAGTATGATATGTTTTACTTTTTGGAGCATTTCCTTTCTATATTTACTCTGTACTTTGTGTTTAATAAGTAGCCAGTTCGTGCTACACTCATTTATATAACAATTTTATTCTGTCTTTAATGAAATTGGTCAATATCACAGCCATTGAAACTGACTTCAGAGACCTCCAAGAAACCTCTGGGAACAACTTAGTCAAAATGTTTACACATATCTGAGTTAGATTACTCTTTTTTTTCTGATGGCTAGGGTATTTCAAAAAGCAGAATTTCATCATATTGTCCTTTGATTGTAGCATTTCATTCCAAAGTTCCACGCCACTAGAAAACAACTTAGAAAGAAAATTGTTATGTAACCTCTGAGCAGCCTGGACAAAGGACAGGGCAAGGACTTAGGGAGTTTTGTATCTATACTCTAATACAAAGAAATAATGAAATTCAGCAAGTCACACTCATCAAACTTACTGTAAGATGACTCACAACAAGAAAATCATTCAATAAAATATGCTGAATGGGAAATGATTCAGTGAAAATATTATTCAGAACAAGCAATTACTAAGTGAAGGTATTACCCACAGCAGACAATTACTCAGTGCAAATATTACAGGGAGCAGGCAAATATTCAATCAAACATTTGACAAGGAGAGCAATTATTCAATAAACAATCATATAATTGTACCCAATGGGGCGTGCTTGCCATAAGGCATACAAATCATTTACAGACACCAGGATGGTGCTGTGGCTGTGGGAAATGTGGATAATTTATAGTACCCATTTGTCATTTTTTAAGATAATTTCATTTCAGCTTTACTTTCAAGTAAACAACATTAAAATACATTTGCAAGCACACCAAAAATCAAATTTTCAAATAATGCACTTTCAGGGTTTTGTTTTCCTCTCACAATATTATTTACCCCCTTTTGATTTCTTTTTCTTTATTTACTCCTCTGGGTGTTTTCCCCTCCTTATCACTAATTCCTTTGTTCTCATGGTTTATAATGGCAAAGCTGAATATTATAAAGCCATGCTCATTGTTAAATCTTCCTCTGTAAATCATCTGTGGATCCATTTTGTAAAGAGGAAGCATTAGCAGCAGTGTTTATCACATGATGATAGGTTATGGGTATAATCTATAGCAACACATCCCATCACAATATTATCATTCCTTCAGCAAGTTTGCATGTTAAATGGAGACAACAAATAGAGGAATAAATGCTTATTTCAAAGAGCAATACTTACTGACTGCACATTCCTTGTCAATTCCTTGCCAAAATACCTTGCTAAGATGCACAATTAACAAATCCTCTTGTCAAGGGACTAGTGAAAGAGACTAAACTGACAAACCCAAAATATTATCATAACATAGGAATGGCCAGTCAACAATACCATAAGGGAAAGAGGGGGAAGAAGTTTGAATTACTGGGAGATGCATGAACATTTTTATTCCAGTACGTAGATGTGTCCTAGGAGACAATCCAGGATGAGCAGACATATGAAGGGGTAAGCCTCATTATGAGAACTACATACAGCTTAGAGTTTCAGCAAGTAGCAGACATGGACACACTGGAAAAGGAGGTAAACACACACACGTGAAGGGAGGCAACACTCTTCTTTGCTTGCACATAAGGCTTTCTTTTGGTTTGGGTAAATAAAGCTGATTCTTCTCATCTGTATCCCACAGAGGGAACTGAACAACAGTGCACATTCAAAAAAGAAAGTTCTTGCTTCAACACACAAAAAGGAAATGTTCAGTGATGGAGAACTGTGTTGCACATTCTAAATGGTCTTAATAGTAAAATCCCAGAGTCAGATATCAGGGTAAATACTGAAAGATGAGAGAAGGAGCAAACCACTAGAGAGGTTTTTTACCTCTACCAAATCCTCAGACACAAAAGGGGCTGAGCTCCTGTCTCCTCCCACCTGATATTCCTTTCTCTGTTCAGTCACATCACTTCCTGTCTCCATCTCCCTAGTGCTGGGATTAAGGTCATGAGATCCCAAGTGTTGGGATGAAAGGTGTGAGCTCTGCTTCTCTTTTAGACTGCTTAAATCTCATATAGCCCAGTGTGGCCTTGAACTCCTGATCTTCCTTCCTGCTTCCACCTTCATAGTGTTGGGATTAAAGATGTGAGCCACCACTGCCTGGCTTCTATGGTTAACTAGTGGCTAGCTTCACTATCTGATCTTCAGACAAGTTTTATTTGTTAGAGCACAAACAAAATATCACTACAGTGAACAGCTCTGGATATATATGGGAAAGGAATGGAAACCAAAACCGGAGGAGCACAGGGAACTGAGGAGAATGGAATGCTGGATAACACGCTACAAGACACTCTTTGGGATGAATCTGGGCTGTATATGCCTCTAGAAATACTATGGCATTCTAAGAACCATCATACTTTCTGGGTATCTGAAAAGATAGCTATCATCAAATCAGCTTCATGATTCAAAATTTGAAGAGGATTTCAGTGGACCCTAGGTGTTTTTGCCATTTAGTATTGTTTACCATTCTATTGGTAGCTATTGTCCCAGATCTCTACTGGGGAATAAACTCTCCCTCTCCATTAGACACCCCCATTTGATCTGAGAACACTGATTCCCAGCCCCAATACCAGGGGCTTATGATAATGGGTTCTTCTCTTCCTAGGCCTCAACAATTCTTCCATGACAGAACCTGAGAGAGCTAGTTCCTGTGACTTAGAAGAAAGGAAGTTTCACGCAGCGGTGGATGAAAGAGTGGATCAAAGTGCAGACCATCCCCCTGCAGAGGATGGCTGGACTGAGGACAGGTGCGCAGCCTGCTCCTGTGCCAATGCAGAGCACGTGAATATACAGCATAGCTTAGTGCTCTGATCAGACCACTGGGACGTTATACTTGTACCCCCTGAGCTTTGTGGACCACAACAGCATGTTAGTCTTTCCGTACCCGAAAAAAGATCTTGTCACAAATGCTGGAATTTTAAAATAGCTTGTTGTGTCTCTTACAAGTTAATTTATATAATTAAAGTAGATAAACCATCTACCAATAACAATAATTATCCTTAAAGACCTTGTATAATTGTACGCCCACCTTGCTTTAACACTTGTAAAAACATACTAACATAGATTCTACATATTTGTGTCTACGGAAGTAAATGTTTTTCAGAGTTCTACAAATTGCAAGTATTGTCAGTATAAACTCAAGCTTCCTGAATCCACATGTAAAGTGTTCACATATGAAACAATCCAAAATTAATCGGAAAACAAGGAACCAGAAAAATTCATATGGAGAAGGATAACCAACCAATAACAAAATTAAGATGGCACTAGAGTTTAGATTATCTAACAGACTTTAGGGTGTTATTTTTATTGAATTGTTTGAATGAAAACTCACAAGCAATTTGGAAGTAAATTTGAAGATAGTCTCAGCAGATATAAAAAGGAGCCAGTGCTCATGCATCATGTGCTGCTCCTCTCTGCCATAGACCAGTAGTGGTCCAGATCACTCTACGACATCAGCCCAAGTCTTACATTAGAGCCCAAAGAGAAGGGAATACTAACTGGGCATGAGATGGATGTGAAAGGTGTGATTTCTTACTGTTCCATACTTAACCTATGTGTGCTAACAAAACTAAAACTTCTGAATTTATAATACAACGGTATTCTTCAGAAATGGAAACAGAAATGTTATCATGGAATTAGAAAATTTGACTCAAACAAATATTTATCTCAAAAACAAACAACCAAAATTTATTCCATGTGAAATCTCAAAAACAAACAACCAACCAAAAATATAATTCTATCAAAGGACTGTCAGCCTAGCAGTTAATACTTAGCAAATACCTAGACTGACCATTATGGCAGAATATCTGCTTTAAACACTCCACAGTTGCTGTAAGGAAGCTATACTGTACCATAGATGCTGGCTACCAAAACACAGCTGGGGCTCCAGAATGCACTATTCCAGATAGAATTGCTTCAAATAGCTTCTGCCAAAGTTTTTGCCATTACAAAACACAATGAACTTTAGCAACATTTTTATCCAGATCAGAAATGAGAAAATCCTTCCTCTGGAGGTCCATTGAAGGCCTGATTGGTTCAAATACAATCCTCATTTGCATAAAGGGCTGCTTCATGACTGACAGAAACATCATACACCCTTTCTAGATATTCAAGCAAGCTATTTAGCTCACTTCCTAAATCTGTCAGTACACACCCTCCTGTGCAAGCACAATAAAAAGACTTCTCTTAATTGGCATTTTATTGGTTGTTTTTGATGCCTATCTGTAGTCATGAAGCCTGAGCTGCTAATAGTACAGAGAAAAGGCAGCAGGGGTCATGGTGTTCACTCGTAGTGAGCTGAAGGGTTGTAGATAACATCTGTAGGTGGAAACAAGTGAAGGAGAGCTAAAGAGAGACAACAAACTGGAGAGTCTTTGAGGCCTAGGAAGCCTTAAGGGCCAACATTCCAATACCCACAGGCATGAGTCCTAATGCTGCTTCTCTAACAGAGGCTGAGCATTCCAACATCAGAGCCTACAGCCCCAAAATACAGCACCATTAAAAAACAGCAGACTCAACATAGTCTCCACAGCACTGTAGAAACATACACTCTTAAGAATCAGAGGCATTTAACTTCATTTGCTTTATGCTGGATGATACAAAAAGTAAATGCATGATCTTACTGGATTTATAAAGAGCTTTAAGACCTAGAGGTGTGTGTGTATGTCCATGTGTGTGTCCGTGTGTGTGTGTGTGTGTGTGTGTGTGTGTGTGTGTCAGGACTTGATCAATGGTTAAGAAAACTCACTGCTATTGCAGAAGATCCAAGTTTGGTTCCCAGCACCTACATGGTGACTCATAACCACCTGTAACTCTGTTTCTAGAGTATCAAATGACTCTTCCAAGTTCCATTGGTTCCTAAATGCACATACATATATCCAGGCATATAGATACATACATAAAATAAAATAAACATTTTAAAGACCAAGTTATAGCATTTAACATAATCATCTATGTCTATGTCTTTAAATGCCTTTTCCACTAATTCTGAAAATGCAGAGTGTAAAGTGCAGACTACTTTGACTCAGCTGGTATAGTGAATGGAAAGGAAGATGGAAAGGCAGTGTCTATTTTAAGGCTCATAATAGCCTGGTTGGCATTATATCTTATCAATTAAGGGCCAAATTATTCATTCTTTTGTTTACTTTAATTACCTGATTAGGAGAATGTTGACTCGTTAATTACTTAAATCAGAAGGGTAAAGTGTAATTGTCATTCAGCACAAAGAAGTTCCACTCCCCCTCTTAGTCAGATTAGGCTCCTTTAATGAGTCTTCCCTCTTAAGGGAGAAGATACATTGTTCTTCCTCTCTACAGCACATTCCCTAATAACAACTCTCAATTCCTGTTCCAATAAGGCTTATACAGTCATATTGACAATGTGAAATTGGAGAAATGCTTTAAAATGTTATTAATTCCACGCCCATCATGGGAGTCAAGGAGAAGAAAAACATGATTCATGCAATTTTATAGCTCTAAGTCACCAGAGTCAGAATTCTATCATAATCATATTATAATTACCTTTATTTGACTCTACACACTTTGGATTTATGTATTTTTCTTTTTATGCATTTGGATGTTTTGCCTGTATGCTTGTCTATGTACTACATGCATGCCTGGTACCCATGGAGCCCAGAAAAGAATGTTAAATCCTCTGATACTGGAGTGACAGACAATTGTCAGCCACCATGTCGGGGCTAGGAATCAAATCTGTGTCCTCTGCAAAAGCAACAAGCACTCTTAACCACAGAATCCTACTTTAATTTTTTTTCTTTTTAAATTAAAGATAAAATATTGGGCAGTAAAGATTAACTTAGAACAGTTTTATAAATATGAATTACAAAAGTTACCTGCTTAGAAGCTAAGATAGGTGATGGGCATATTATTTTAAGGTGTGTTACTTTTGTTTATGTTGCATTTGTTTAGCTCTGTGAAACTGTGATACTTTGCCTGTCTCAAACACCTGATGGTCTAATAAAGATCTGAACGGCCAATAGCAAGGCAGAAGAAAGAATAGGTGATGCTGGCAGGCAGAGAGAATATATAGAAGGGAAAAACTTGGAGAAGGGTTTGGAGTAGCAGCCCAAGGAGCAGGAGGATATCAGAGGCCAGTCACCCAGTTACACAGCAATCCATGGAGTAAGAGTAAGCTCTAAAGAAGGAAGTGGAAAAAATATGGAGGCCAAAGGGTAGACGGGATAATATAAGTTAAAAAATGCAGGCAAGAAACTAGTCAAGCTAAGGATAGACATTTATAAATAAGACTGTGTGTGATTCATTTGGGAACTAGGTGGCGGGCCCTTCTAAAGAGTCTAAAGAGCATACCATCACATTACTACACACTACTAGTTACAGTAAGGAAACTAAGATAAACAGTTGTTCCTTAATAGGATTTGTTCAGTTGTTAAATAAACGTAATCATGACTCTTGGCTTGTAGATATGGTATTTATTATTCATAAAGAGCTGAGGAAAACTGAGGCTCCTAAAGGAGAAAATAGACCAGGGCAAAAGGCATGGAGTTAGTCAAACAGAAAGAATCTCTCTAGGAATGAAACTCACATGGAATAAGTTGTCTATAGAGACAGGATTCTTAGACAATGTCTATCTGCCTCAATCACAAGTTCAAGACCAGAAAGATTAGAATAATGCAATAATAACATTATATCTTAAAATGAAATTTAAGTAAACAGAAAGAAAAAAAGCAGTAGATTATTGGGCATAAAACCTAAGGGTTAGGTAATTCCAAGATCTGACTTGAAATTCCAAATCCCTGAAACTGAATCATTTAAAAATGAGGATTCAGAAGCCAAATACCTCAGTCAGTAAAGTACCTCCCTACCATGCACAAGGACCTTGAGTTTGATCTCTAGAACCCAATAAACTTGGAATGATGGTGCATTCCTGTAAATGTAGCACTCAGGAAATGGAGACAAGAAGATTGGGGGTTCAAAGTCATCCTCACATATATAGTGAGTTTGAGGCCAGAACTGGGATACACGAGACTCTGTCCAGAATAAGGGAAAGAAGATGAAGATCAGATGAGCTCCATGGGATGAGTCTACCAAAATCACAGGACTTACAGAGAAACAAAGGGAACCAAGGGGTTCTCTGTGCCTTCTTATTTCAGTGAGTTTAACCATCTTATTAATCTTATGCACTATGAAATCATATCTGAAGTTTATTTTGTATTAAATATTTTTCAGCTATTAGAATGTTTATGAAAATTTTTACTGTGCTTTCTAAATGTCTAACACTTTTTGTTTATTTTTCCGATGGTTGCCTTTTTATGATTTCTTGCTCACCAATTATCTGTGCAATACTTAGCTCCTGATGCCTTCATTAATCTTGTGGTTTCTCTCTTGAGATCTTAATGTTTTCAGCCACTAGTAATGCATTAGTAACTATTATGAACCCTGGAGTGTTTTTATAAATTATTAAACATTAACTTTTTTGCTTTCTATTTTAGATTTTCATCTAAAATTCATATCCATGCAATATCACTTTTATAATTTAGCAATATTTTTCATTTTTTACTATGCCCAATTTATATTCAAGAATCATTCCTCAGTTTCAAAATACCAGTATCTAACCAGACATGGTGGCATAGACCTGTAATTTCAACATATGGTAGAGAGAAGTAGGAAGATAAGGACTTCATAGTTATGCTCAGCTACTTAGCAATTTTAAGCCAAAGATATGCTATATGAGGCCCTACCTCAAAATAATTAACATTTATAATAACAAAAATGTAATGTTCAGTAGATTTTCCTGAAAGGATTAAAGATTTTAAATGTTCTTCCACATGACCCAAATCAATTCCTAGCAACCATATGATGGCAAAAAAAAGTTTATTATAACTTCTAGTTCCAGGGAATCCACCATTATCTTCTGGCCTCCAAAGTTACCAGGGACACAAATAATACACAGACATACATGTAGGCAAACCACCCATACACATAAAATTAAAATGTATTTAAAAAGAATTCAAATCAGATTTTTGTTTCGTTTTTCTGTTTTAGAGAGTGAAGAACATGAAGTTGGGTTATAGTGTGTCTGGGAGAAATTGAAGGAGAGGAAAGACTATGATAAAAATATATATAGTATGAAATTATCAGGGCAAAACCTTTTAAATAATATAATAAAATGTCTAGAACCTTAAAATTTTTGTAATTAGAGACATTGATATAAGTTTCATTCTGTTACTTAATGTATTATCAGTGCTACCACTATTTCTAAAAAGGAAGAAGGAGGAAGAGGGGATGAAAATAGAGAATTCCATGTCAAAATGAACATGTGATTGTAGACTGAAAGGTTACAAAACACATGATTTAAAACACAACCCTGGGGCTAGACAGGGGCTCAGCAGTTAGGAGTGTGCATGACTCTTGCAGAAAACCCACCTGGTTCTTAACACCCAAGTCACAGCTCATAACTACCTAGAAATCCAGGTCCAGGGGGCCCAATGCCCTCCTCTGGCCTTCACAGGTGCTTACAACCACTCGCATATACCCACACAAAAACACAGTGCATATATATAATTCAAAATAAGATAATTCTTTTAAATATAAAAAGATGCCTCATGTGTGAATGTGTGTTGCTGTGATTGGTATAATAAACAGTTGAACATCCAATAGCTAGGCAGGAGAGTTTAGGTGGGACTTTCAGGCAGAGAGAGAACTCTAGGAAGAGGCAGAGTTGCCAGCAACAGCAGAGGTAACAAGCCTCATAGCAGAATGTAGACTTAAAAATATGGGTTAACTGAAGTTATAAAAACTAGTTAGGGACAAACCTAAGCTACAGCTGAGCTTTCATAATTAATAATAAGTCTCTGGGTCATTATTTGTGAGCTGGCAGCCCAAAGAAAGCTCTAACTACATAAGAGAGACTCTATAAACCTTATATTTCAAGGAAAAGAAACATACAAAGTCCTTAGCTACTAAACCATGCCAAGCCAAGATGGGATCAAACCAGAAATGATCAAATCAAAACACAGAGCATGGAATGAGACGGCCATAGCTAAAGGTATCTGTGCTTAAGAAATGCTGTCATTCACTCTTGCCTTGAAAGGACAGAATCCAGCAAGTGCTTTCTGTACCTCAGCTGCCAGGTCCTTTCTCTGACATCAGCTGTTCCTGTCCACACTTATATAAATGATGGACACAGAGGGCCTTGGTTGAATACATTTCTCAAAAACCAGTCTACACATAACATATGCTGTTCAGCGCTAAACTCTCAATTTACACCATTGTGCCAGTTTTGTCTCCAGGTTTCCAGTAGTTTCTACTCATTTGTTGCATCATCATTAAATTTCTAGTCTGTTGTATGTCAGTGTTTACATGAGCATTCCACATAACTACAAGAATGCATCAAAGGTAAATAACTATGTCACAGACATGAAACAATAAAATTCAAATTATGGAAGTTTGCTTATAATCCTAACTTCTCAATACTTGAGATAAACTATGTCCTTAAAAACCCACTGTAAGCTGAAAATGTCAGCTAATAACTCAACTTGGGGAAGACTGTGTAACACCAGGCACTTCCCACGCCGTTGGCCCATATTAAGTTTCTGGACATTTTTCAGGTTGGGGACACAGTTATTCAGGTACTGTTGGTTAGATGGCCTTAGTTCTTTGCCACATATCTTAAGGCATGGCAAGTTGCCTCACTGGGGAAACAACTGATGTGGCAAGAAGAGTCCAGTGAGAGAAAGAACACTAGAAGAAAGCGACCATCGTTGTAGTTCAACCATGAAAGCAGCTTTCCATTATTTTTGTGCCCCATTAAAGCAAGTCACACAACCATACTTACGAAGAAGGAGATACACAGTTGCCTGAGTCACAGGAGCCAAAGATCCCAGAGTTGGGTGAGATGATGCCTACTACTGCCCTCTAGAGGCCTGGAAGACCTGCATTCTGCCTGTCTTTTCTGAAGGACAGGCTGAAATATGTGCTAAGAACACTTGGGAAAGACTTGAGAACTTGATCAGTGTGTCTTCAGCTTGTTTGTGGAGCAAGTAAAAATTGAGACTTGTTTTCTTGTTCATTGGGGACAAGAAGAGCTAACAAAAATAGGAGAATGTGAACTTAGTGAAAACATGGTTTTCTTTCTTTTATCTCACAGCATTCCCTGTTCTCAATGACAGCTTGTCAGAGTGAGGTGTGTGCTGACAACATCTCAGTCTCACGGGTCATTAGCAAAACTTCAGTCATTCTGATCAGGTAATTGTTCATTAGAGATCAGGAAAAGCTATTCACTGTCTCCAACAATTAGACTGTGTATGCAAATTACATAAGATAATACAATTAAAACCAGAGTTACTTGTTGGAAATGCCCACTAATTACTTTTGGATTTCAGTTTCCATAGTTACAAATCTGTGGCTGTTTGGAATGAAATGGTGAACAAAGGAGTCTTTGTAATAGTTTATTCACTGTGAACAATTCTAGAATCACAATCAATATGAACACCTAACAGAAAAAGTCTCTTTATAGCTCAAATTACCAATAACAGCCAGTCATATCTCATTGGAAATATCAATGGGATCTGTGTCAATTTGGATATTAACAATGCATAAAATATTTCCAACAAACACAAATATAAATTTTAATTCCATCTGAAAGAGGGTGAGTCCCTCTCTTAAGACATACAAATAGTTGCTTTAGAGTGACACTGCAAAGTCCTTTCTTCTAGACAGAAATTCTGTTAAGCAGATATTTTTCCTTACATTTTTAGTTGAAAAAAATTTTATACAATATATTCCTATCACAGTTTCCCTTCACCCAACTCCTCCCAGATTCTCCCGGCCTCCCTACCCACCCAAGTCCACGCCCTTTCTTTCTTCCTCTCTTTAGAAAACAGACAAACTAGCAACAACAAAAAATTAACAAATAATAAAGAAAATAAGAGAAAAAAACAAAGGAAACATACAGTTTTTACATATTTGGGTTTGCCCCTGAACCCATGCATTGTGGAATATTTGTATACTGTGTAAAGATGTGTTGCTGTGATTGGTTTATTAAAGAGTTGAATGGCCAATAGTTAGGCAGGCAGTATAGGCAGGACTTCTGGGGATAGAGAGGACGGTCAGGAAAAAGAAAGTTGCAGATGCTCGGAGACACAGAGAAAGCGGGATGTACAGGAGGAGAAATAACATCGCAAGCTACATGGCAGAACATTAATATAAATTGGTAGTTTAAGTTATAAGGACAAGTTATAAACAAGCCTAAGCTATAGACCAAGCTTTCATAATTAATAAGAAGTCTCCATGTCATTATTCGGGAGCTGGTGGGGCAGAGAAAGACTTGTTGCACCTATCCCCTATCCTGTGCCCTCTTGCTGGAACAAGCATGGAAGAAGTGACTCCCTTGGTCTAGTTAATCAGCAGAAGTATCAGGGAATGCTGGATCCAAGCTCTATGGTAGTCAAGGGCTGAATCCCAGGTACTGCCAGGATAACCTTGCTAAGAAACTAAAGGCTTACATAGTCTCTCTGAACTTAGAGAGTCTCTTGTTCAGTCTGGTCTCCATTTCCTGGAATGTTCTAGGATTTTGGAAGTTCACCTTGTGATATAAAAAACACAAAACTTGATATTCTAGAAATCTATCAAAGAATTTCCACAACACTTAAAATTCTAGTATGTTACTCTAGATCAGAGTCTGCAAGTCTCTTGAATCTCTTTTGCTGAGATACCTCCTCAGCCTGGCAGGTTGGTTCTTTTGGTCCATCTGATTCTAAGCCCTCATTGCTTTCCATGTGCAATCTTCTTTCCTGACTCTCTAACATTTATTCCAGCAGAGATACCTCCTTCAAGTTCTCTCACCACCTGGTATTAAATTCCTTACTTTATGGAAATATATTTTATTCAGAACACTGACCTAATTTATCTGTGCTTTAATGTATTGCTCCCTCAGCAATGTCTAAGTAGAGAGCCATATCCAGCCTGTCTTCAACCTCAGTGCCAGCAGATGTATGGTACATAGTCATTGTTTCCAAACTACACACTGAGTGGTTTATTTTTTCAACTTCTACTTCTGGAAGTCCAATGTAGTCCAAGTGTGTATGTTGAATATGAAGATTTCAAAGAGAAAATTTAGAGGGGGATGCTGAAAGGACTATGTGTTACAGTAAAAATAAAACAGTTCCATTCCCTAAGTGGCAGCAGTGGGCAGTAGACACGAGACCACAGTGAGCCACAAAGGCAGCCAGTCCCAGGCAGGGAACTGTGTGACAGGTGAGAGACAGAGACCTGTCCCACGAGGAGTCACTGAGGGTGAGAGACAGATGGATAGGCACACCATGCAGAGTGAGATTAGATATTTATTTAGTGGGTTATGGATGGGAAAGGGAAAGGGGAGAAGGGAGAAGAGCAGAGAGAGGCAGAGAGAGAAAGAGAAACAGAGAGAGAGGAAGGGAAGGGAAGGGAAGAAGAAAGAAAGGCAGAAGCTGCTTCTTTGGAAGAGAGATGGAAATGAAGGGACTTGGGCAGGAAGCAGAAAGAATGATCTGCTTGCCTCAGCAGATGGGGGAAGTGGAGTGGGCAGGGCTTGTCTCTTAAAGGGACAGGACAGACTATTATAATGTAAGGAGGCCGCTAGTTAGTTCCCGGCCACTTAGCTTCAAAATAATAACACAGAAACTGTATTAATTAAATCATTGCTTGGCCCATTATCTCTAGCTTCTTATTGGCTAACTCTTGTATATTAATTTAACCCATTTTTAGTAATCTGTGTATCGCCACCTGGCTGTGGCTTACTGAGTAAAGTTCCAGCATCTGTCTCCAGCAGGGTTACATGGCTTCTCTCTTACTCCACCCTTCTTTCTCCCTGAATTCAGTTTAGTTTGTCCTGTCTACCTCTATTCCCTGCTCAGGCCCAAGACAGTTTCTTTATTAACCAATGGTAT